>VZRI01014207.1:0-27065 GCA_013397515.1 Upupa epops | reverse complement strand
CTGGGCTGGCCCTGTCCTCCTCTAGAGCCAATTTCCCTTGATTTCCTCAGACTGTCCTAGTGCATCCTCCCTGGCTTGCCCCAGGGCAAGCAGAGGGCCCTCACAGGCTCTGAATCCCTCAGCCTCTGCCCCGGAAGTTTGTCACCAACCAGCAGAAGGCTATTAACCCCTTCTCCCTTCAAACCTAGTATAAAGCTCTATTAATGAGCCCTGCCAATTCCTGCCCCAGGATCTTTTTCTCCCCACTGGGACAAGTGCATCCCATTAGTTGTTTGCAGCTCTGGTGCCTTGTAAACCGAGCCATGATTGTAGAATCCAAACCCCTGTTGATGACATCTTGTTTAGTTATGTAAAGATTTTGTAACTACACCTCATACCGTAAGTTTAGGGCTTCCAGATGTTTCATGAGATTTAGAGTAACAGGAAATGTAAGAGGAGATAATTAACTTTTTCTTGCAAAACAGTAACACTAAACCCCCCTTTTAGTCCTCAAAACCTAAGTTCTCTCTACTACTTAATCCTCAGCTGCAGAACATCTCAATTTAACATCACAGTTTCCATCAATGTTTGATGCCGTGGAGAACAGCAGCCTCCATAAATATTGTGTGGTGAACAGAAGGTGGCCAACAAGGCACAAACACTCTTTTCAAGAAAAGATCATTGAAGCCATTAAAAGATTTAGCCCAATCAAAAAAGGTTGGGAACTAGTCTTCCACTGTTCTGATTCCAGCTCCACTTCTGTGTCCTTGTAAAACCATTGCTCTCTGTGTTTCTCTTCATCCCTTACCTTTGTTCAGCTTGACTCATTTAGAAACTGATTTTTTTTTGTACATGAAGGTGCTTATTGGGGCCTAGTTCAACACAATTGTGGAAGATAGCTAGAGAAACAAACAGCTCCTGTCAACACCATTCTATCCCACATTTACCTTGCAGTTAACCCAACTGCAGGCAGTGGTCCTCCAGAGCCTGGCACATATTTCCACAGAATTCAAACAAAAGTTTTTCAGTCCAAGCCCTTAAATAAGGAAAAAAAAAAACACCCTCTTTGTCATGCTATCATTAAGCAGGTACTCAATTCACTCAACTGAACTTCTGCCAACTTCATCCACAGAAAATGCCTAAATCTCTAAAGGGAAAAAACCACCATGACTGGGAAACAGCCATATGCAGAAAAAAATGAACAGAGAAGCACTTTCATACAAGGATCATCCCAGGAAGTGCTTTATCATAGCTGAAGGCAGACTTAGGTACTCAGAAAGCCAGTGAGACTTTTGTGAGACCTGTAGCTGAGCAGCCTTTTGAGAGAACAGTCAGGACTCTGGCTATTCAAGAGTCAGCACATCAAGAAAGTGCTACTGTTTGTATAGAATTGTCTTTGAAATAGTACAGTTTTCCAACAGCAAATGCACTTCTCTGCTCAACAGAAAGAGCAGTTGGGAGTTCTCCTACTCCTCAGTTCTAAATCAGCAGGATGTAGCCTAACCTGTGTGTTAAGCAACTCAACAACCAAAAAAGGCCTTTTTACTTGGTTCACCTTTCAGGTCTGATAGATCTTGCTGGCATAACAGCCAGAATAAAGTGACAAAAACGCCTTCATTTTAATGCTGCAAACAAAAATCAGCTACACATTCCTTGGTTTCCACTTCCTTAAGCTACGCAGATACTGAAATAAACCCAAAACAAGCAATGCCTGAGCAGACCACAGACTGCTGGCAAATTATCACCTAGAAAGTGATGATTTTAAAGATGACAGCAAGATCTAGCCCCCTCGCACAACTTGTCATGTACTTTGAAGCTCGATTAGTGTCTGTTATTGAGAGCACACTGTGAACAGCACTTGGCCTATACAGGTATCTCACATGGACCACCAAGAAGCACTTGATGCTAGCACAGACAGATACTGCTGCCTGCTTGTGCTTGCCTCTGTGTCTACATGTCTATTGAGCAATCACCACCAACTGCTGGAGAGCTTAACTTCTGCTCTCAGATACATTAAGCAGACCTAACTAAACCTCCTGCAACAGAAAAGCTTCTTCACTTGTAGGGATTATCCGTCAGGTTAGTTGCACAGATGACTCACACTCAAAAGCACAGAGCTCTCCAGTTCACACTACCACCTCACAGACAGATGCCCCAAAGAGCCACATCTGAATAGACTACAGTTTGAAATCTAAGAGCCTCTGAACAGAATGCCACACACAGATCCTCAGCAAACTACACTGTCACCTTGTGTGAGCTGTTGACAACTTTTTAACTATATATGAAAAGTATTCTCCAAGCAACATGCTTTGCCATTTCTTTTTCAAGGCAGCTTACACATCACAAGTGAAAGCTACTGACTCAATGTCGTAAGTGAAGCAAAGCTGCTACCTGCTACACAAATGAGACATGAGAATGTCTGGATTCGACTTTGAATGTCTAGAGACTATTACAAATTTCCCCTTTCTTAGGTTTCCTTTTTCATGATGAAAGCAACACAATAAAGGCAAACATGCTGAATTATGTCTTCTTGTGAAGTGCTACTGATCTCGCAAACTACCTCTAGCACCCCAAGTAAAAAAGGGCTTCAGAAATATTCCAGAATATACTTCAACTGAGGTGTAAGTACTGTATTACACTACAGATGAAAATCAAAAGCAGTAACTACAGCATCCTGCAAAGTAGTAACTAGCATCCAGAGCCGTAAGAGATACACAGCAAAACACTCTGAAAGCAATCTAACAGCTGGGACAAAGAACAAAGGGCAGACAAAGGTGAAGAGAAAAAAGAAGGCAAGAAGAACTCAGACTAAAAAAAATCAATACAAGACAATAGCATATCTTTGATACGCATTACTTACCTTCAGCGGGAAGCTCCTTAAACTGTTATTAGGCTGATCTGCCAAGTAGGATATTAAACTAGGTTATTGCTCCTAATCTACATGTACTTACAGATAATTATTAATGTAACCACTGACTGAGTTATCTAGGAGCTATCTGACAAAGTGAACAAGAGGCTCTGTTTGGCTTCCCTTTTCCACGTGCTCGCTGTTAAAAAAACAAACAACTCACCAACGGCTGTACCATCTTCCCCCATAATGCACTTCATGGAGGTGATGATCTGCTCCACCACAGGAGGGGACATCGATGTTGCATATGCAGCACTGTGAGAGTATGTCCTCAGGTAATCAATCAGTTCCTAGCAAAACACAAAAGGCATCAGACACTGCCTTCCCAGCGCTCAGAAAAACACTTTACTGCTGTGCCTTCACCACAAAATGAAATGGGCCACCACAAGAAATGTCCTGGGAGGTAACAGGTATCTCCAGGAGTGATTTGTACAGCACAAATAATAAACAGCAAAAAGCAAACAGCAGGTACATGACAGCCCATAATTATGTCACAGGGTAAGAACATGTGTGGATCAAAGACAAATTCATAGAATCATTAGGAATTGGAAGGGACCTCGAAAGATCATCTAGTCCAATCTCCCTGCCACAGCAGGATCACCTAGACCAAGTCACACAAGAACAGATCCAGGCAGGTCTTAAATGTCTCCAGAGAAGGAAACTCTCCAACTCCCCTGAGCAGCCTGTTCCAATGCTCCATTACCCTCACTGGGAAGAAGTTTCTTCTGATATTTATATGGAACCTCCTATGTTCCAGCTTGCACCCAGTGCCCCTTGTCCTATCACTAGACGACCTTGAGAAGAGCCTGGCTCCATCCTCCTGACACCCACCCCTCACATATGTATAGACATTGATGAGGTCACCCCTCAGCCTCCCCTTCTCCAAGCTCGAGCCCCAGCTCCCTCAGCCTTTCCTTATAAGGGNACACCCAGGTCCCTTTCTCCTACACTGCTCTCCAACAGGTCAGTCCCCGACCTATAACTGTACCTGGGGCTGCTCTTGCCCAGGTGCAAGACTCTACACTGACCCTTGTTGTACCTCAATCAGTTTCTCTCTGCCCAGCTCTCTAGCCTGTCCAGGTCTCACTGAATGGCAGCACAGTCTGCTGGGGTGTCAGTGACACTACTCAGCTTTGTGTCATAGCAAACTTGCTGACAGTGCATTCCTCATCCAAGTCATTAATGACTAGATTGAAGAGGACTGGTCCCAGTACTCATCCTTGGGGGACCCCACTAGATACAGGCCTCCAACTAGTCCCATTAACCACTATTCTCAGGCTTCTATCCTGCAGCCAGTTCACAATCCACCTCACTACCCAATCATCCAGTCCACAGTGCCTCAGTTTGGCTGTGAGGATGCTAAGTGAGACTGTGTCAGATGCCTTACTGAAGTCAAGATAGACCACATCCACGTCTCTGCCACCGTCTATCCCTTTGACAGGTTTGTTTAGCCAACACCACCAGCACTGGATGGCAGCAAGGTGTTTACATTGCTCCAGTTGTGTACAAGCTGTGCTTCAAAATACAGAAACAAATGAGACAGTGGGGACCCACAGGATCCAAACAGAGAATGCACAGGGGCTTTTGTTTCACGCTCAGTGTAACTGTTTCCCCACAAGTCACCAAACAGGAGAGTAGGTCACAAAATATTTTCTTGCCTTTATCAGCACAATATAAATAAAGCAGCAGGTGTACTTTTAGAGTGCAAGTCTGCAGTCTATCCCTTCCTCAGTCTCCCAGTTAAACACACTTGCTACATTTGTTAGAGGGCAAAAACAGATCGTTACAGGAACAAAGGACCAATGCAACAACAATTAGTCTAGACCTGTGGCAACTCTAACAAAACCACTCTGAAACACCTAGTGAACTCCAGCAAAACGCTATAAAGACTGGCATGAATGCCTGGACAGCTTCTGTCCATAGAATTAGTAATAATGGCCCTGCAGACAGCACAGGCTGGGAACATAAACACTGAAGTGTTCAATTTTATGTGCTGCCTGCCTGTAGTCAAGAGTTAGATGAAGTTGTAAAGGGATTTTGAAATATACTAGTTAAGTTTGAAAGCTTCCTACCTCTGAAGCAATCCCTTAACCCACAGCTAAAGCAATTGTGAAGCACCCATATCTGCTTCACTTTACACCAAAGGAGTCAGTTCCACTACTTTTGGATAAAGTATTAGTATGGTGCTTTCTTGTTAGAAATTTTAATCCAGTTGTAGCAAACTCCCAAGAAGGAACATCTGTGAGTCCCATCTCCATTCAGATGGGATGAAGTCATCGTTACTGTTTGTACCTACAAAAATTGTCCTAGTAGAAAAAGGCAGGATTCTACTCCCAAATAAAATTTAGATGCTTCATATGTGGGATAAATTTGAGGATACGAAAAAGGGGACACACATAGTTGCCTAACACTATCTGTCCCCAAGAGGAGGGTTTTGGCAAGGGTGGCATTTTTTAGTAGTATTTTCTAAGAGGAAAAAAACCCACCCTAAACAAACCATCACAATGGGAAGAAGTGAAAGCAAACTGTTAAGCTTGGAGGAAATCAGTTCTACCAGACTGACCTAAGGAGGGAATTTTCCTCCAAACAGGCTGAACACATTTCAGCTTTTGACGTTTTTCCTTCAAGTTTCATTAAAGGTAACTTTAAAACACACCTGTCTTCTGGTTTCTAGTGGTTCCTAAAATATATTACACCACTACTGTACTTCCCATAAACTGAGACCATTGCTGTCCATACAGGATCTCTACAGTCATCAGGTATTTTACTCCACTAGACTCTTCTGCATTGCACAACCTTACACTGTCCTAAGCAGTATGTAAAATTAAGAAAACAAACAACTGGGGTACCTGATAGATAGATCTACTTCAAAAAGCTTAGTGAAGGACTTCCCCACCTGAAACACCCATGATGCCTAGAATTTTACCTTCTTGCCCCCAATGTATCCTCCAGCAGCTCCAAAGCTTTTCGTGAATGTTCCCATCATAACATCCACATCTTCAGGACTGAGCCCAAAATACTCCACTACACCCCGGCCACTGGGACCCAGGGCACCTATACTGTGAGCCTCATCAAGGTACAGATAGGATTTGTACTTCTTCTTAAGGGCAATCACTTCAGGCAATCGGACTATGGATCCCTCCATACTGTTGAGAAACAGAAATTCAGTGTAAGTTGACTTAATGGCTGGGGTCTCCCTTATAGGGCCTGAAGTCACTGAGCTTTCTCTTCTGCACTTTTTCAGCAATGATACAACAAAATTTGCTAGACACACCATGCTCTGCAGAGATGAAATGTAATTCCTTCTTGCACCCGGGGCCCAGATCTCTACTCCTACCTGTTTAATGTCTCTGTGATACTGAAAATGTAGACTAAAGAGTAGCAGCAATGGTAAGTTAAGGCAAAATAATGTGTTTGGTGGTAATTTTTTTAATTCTTTACTTCCACCCTAATGTCAGTATTCTCATTTGACATCTACTTACCTGTTGTTTTTAAGGACTATGCTCATTAGTAGCACTGCAAAATGCCTGACTTTCAGCAGAAAGTCACTATGACTTAAAATGCCTAACACAGCTAAGCCCTACAAAATGTTCCTGCTCACTCTCAGCAAAAACATTCAATTTGAGTAATTCCATTCACACTAGCATCATTTAGTGATCACAGAAAGAATGGAATGAACAAGCAATGTAAGACCTTAGCTCTAATATAGATAATCAGGTTTAATTTCAACAATCTAATCAGGATGTGGGAAGCATTTGATAACATCAGATGCAGCTACAGTACTTGCAACAGAAAGTCCAGGATGTGAAACATGTAAATCTCATCTGCGAATTAAATTCAGCTACACAAAGTAAGTATGAAGTGACAATATTCATAGCTTGATTTGGCAAAGGAACCCAAATACTAAGCAGCCAGATCTCACACGGAGGGTCTTAGCAATAGAAGAATAGTTTGTACCTGTATATTCCTTCCACCAAGATAAGAATTTTTTTCCAGGGCCTCCGTGTACGAGGTTGCCCATGTACAATAGCATCTTTGAGCAGCTTCTCCAGGCTTTGCATATCTGCACCAGAAATTACTGTTAAATGGTACCAAAACATCTACTACCTTGAGGTTTGACACAACTACAGACAGCAGTACTCTGGAATTGCACACATTGCTCCAGTGTGGAAGACAGACCAATACACCAGTCAACAAGCATGGGCATCTAGCTGTAGGCGCACAGATGAGATTAAAGGGTAACTTTATCAACTCCAAGGAAGATTTCCACATCCTGAGATAAAAGCACAAGTTAGAGCATCAGGCATAGACAGCAAACAAGGAAAGAAGAGAAAAAGAGAAGGAAAAAAGGGAAGGCATCTCATTGTTAGGAAAAGAGAAAGCAATGTAGGTACTACGCATGTTTTTGTGGATAGAAGTAACTCAATAAGAATAAGCAAGCTCAAGGAAAATCTTAAGTAGAAGATAGACTGCAGTGCAGGAAAGAAGGGAAGCAAGTTTAAACTTACTACTTTGTTTAAAGTTTAAGGGGCTGGAGGTGGGGAACTTGAAGGTAGTAAACTAAAAGCAGAAGAGGAATTAAAAAAGAACCACCAATGATGGCAAGAAGACAGTGCTCAGCATCAGATGAAGTTGTTCAGTAGCCATATATTCTGAAATCACACTCAGCTTTGCCTACGAACACTTCTAGGAGACTTTACTAATGTGAGCAAATAAACACACAGGAAATCAGACCTGGAAAAAAACCAACCCAAAACCAACCTTTGATTACTGCCATTTGTACTTCTTCCCAACCAGTAAGTGCTGAGAAGCTAAGCAAGAGACAGATATAAACAGTGAGGCACAAAAAAAAGAGTACAATTATGAAAAAAAGATTGGTAGACTATGGCTGTTATAGCAAGAGGAGGAGTTTGTGAACTAGAACTAGACTAGGAATTACACAGCAAAATAGGTCAGACGGTCAGATAAAAGACAGCTAATGCTCAGAAAAAGACAAAGATGAAGAAAGCAGCAGAGTCCCTGCCTCCAACAAAAATAATGTGGAAGAAAAGATGAGTTTAGTGTAGTCAGGGAGAACAATGGAATACAAACTGCTCTAATCTATCAAGAAAGAGGAGAGAACTACGTCTGGCCTTAATGTAACAGGAGAAACTGCAGAATGAAGTAGGAAAAAAAATTATCAAACAAGGATTTAAATGAGGATTTTAATTTTTTCCCCATAATTTCTAAAAAAGCAGACTATGAATGAAGCCATGAACATCTCAGAAAAATGAGGTTAACTAAGGCAGCATAGAGCAGGACTGAGAAACTGAAATAAAAAAATCACCTTGACAGCCCAAGATCACTGCTTACAGTTTGCTTCCTCATTCTCTGCCACTCCACTCTGTCTCACAGATCACCACCATCCACAAGGTTTCCAGAATATCCCCCAACCTCACCACTGGTAGCTGGTATCTCATCGCCACAGATCTTTTGTTCCCTATCACATCAGAGTTTCCAAGTCCTTCCCCTCACACCCAGATCTTTGTTTATCACCACCGCTCTCTGAAATTCTGGAACTAGATGCAACGTTCAGAAGCAGGTCCATATAAGTGCAGAAGCTGAATGCAAAGCTTTTCTGATGTCTCCCAGCTATCAAGATTTATGAAGCATTTGGTAAAAATAAAAAAAAAATCACTCACTGGATGTTGCAGAAGTGCAAAACTTACTGTAATGAAAGTTATTTCAACAATAGAGAACATGAGCTAGCACACATGCAAAAATAAGCATAGCAACCTATCAAGTAGGACAAAGAAAAAGAGCTGCAGCCACACACACTTTGCTGTCAGCACCACACACTTTAAAGAAATCAAGAGTCATCATGATTTCCACAACCAGTACTATACAGATTATCAGGAGCAGCAGAACAAGGTCTGTGACTTGACTAATCAAGGACAACCAGATACCTCATTCACTGAGAGTAATAGAAGGCAACCATAAATATTATTGATCTGAATGTTATTCTAAATATCTCCTTTGAAGGAAGCCAGAGGCTAAGCAAACGAAAGTTGTGCATTTTCAAAATGAATACTTCAAAAATTAATCTATGCTTCACATCCCAAATATCTATTCTGCACACTGCACCACAGTATGGCTGTCTAGTTCAGGTAGGGCATCTACATTTGTAAGCTTTTGTTATGGTAGAACATGTTTGCAGCTGGTGCCAAAATTCAGCTTCATTACCCACAAAATTATAATGCAGATCACTAAAAGATTACATTGCTAGGTGACGTGGATTGTCAGAACAGTCTAACCATGCTGAGCTATCCAAATAACAAAAAGCCATGTTCAAATGCTAGCACCTCTAGACCTGCCAGAGGCAGCATGCTCCTTTTCATGTGCAGAAGACGTAAGCCAGAAGAGCTTCAGGATAAAAGTGGTATTAGTAGAAAATGAACATATACAAAAATATCTAATTCAGAATGATTACAATTCCAGTAGCAGCAGTCTTCTGACCTTTAAAGTAACCAGCAATTGATTTCCTTGCATGAAATTTGATTTCCAACTATCAGAAGATATAAGAGACTGCATATGATCTATAGCATCAGCAGATAGGCAGAGTCCACCATCCCATACTTACTGTTGTGCTTAAAGATTCGAATAGTTGCTCCTGACAGTCTTGCTCCAAGCACGAGTGATGCATGATTCAGCTCATCACTCAAAATCAGACAGCCCTGAATTAAAAGAAAGAGGATGATATTGAAAAGGTTGTACTTCACAGCCAAGCATATAACACCATTGAACTCTGAACTGCTTCGAGATCACTGAAGAAGAAAAAAAAATTAAACTATCCCCCCATCAGGGATAATCCAGGGAAGACTTGCTAACAACAAGAGCTAATCCAGGGAAGACTTGCTAACAACAAGAGCTAATCCAGGGAAGACTTGCTAACAACAAGAGCTAATCCAGGGAAGACTTGCTAACAACTTTCATCCTTAACATGGCAAATAAAAATACACACTGCTGTTTACTGAAAGAACCATCTTTTTCCTCACATGTTCTGCAGCTGACTCTGCCTGACTCTTTCACATCAACTGTCCTTCTATGCAGCCAGGTGAAACAGGTCACTCAAGCCTGAGATTAAAGACCTTATCAAAGTTGAACTATTTCTTACATTAAGAGGTAACCACTGAATAAACCCATATGTGCTCACTGGTACCAAGGGGACTAATTTTCTTTAATGAACAGGACAATTAAGTACTTTGTAGATGCAGGCAGCACACAAGATACAGGAAGTGGAAAACAAAATTGCAGAGTGATAAGGAAAGGTTTTCTTAAGTTATTAAATGCGACACTAAATTTGTCAGCTTTTCAAACAACACAAGATTTATCAACATCAGGATATGTCTGTTCTGAGAGCAGCAGTGATTACAGGTCAAAGGCTGATATAGTAAACATTCAGTCACAGCATTATCACTGTGGACTACAACAACGAGCATTTGGAGATTAGTTCATAAGAAAGTACCAAAATTTCTGGATAATTTTGTCCCACTTCAATTACTCTACAAACCAGCTAAAACTCTAGACGCGAGTTGAAGTTAAAAATCCAGAAAACATGTCAGGATATTGAAGACTAGACACTGAACACAAGCTCACTGTAGGTTTCTCTATTAAAGCTGGTGGAGGGAAGCATGAAAAACATTTCTTCTCGGCAAGGAGAGTGACTTGAAAGAGCTGTGAAAAGAAGGAACTGTCAAAAGCATTGCCTACGTTTACACAAAGGGGGTGACACAGACAAGAGTAGAACTTTCTTCACAATAAAGGGAACTGTAATGTACCTAGGACAGTCTACACCCTGGGAAAGCTGGAGACTTGTCCTCAGAAACTGCACTAGATTTCAAGTGTTCAAACTGTTGTTACAAGGATTCAGACAGTGCAGATTACAGACATTGGCATAAGAAGCCTGGAAGTCTCCAATTAGTGTATGCCCTTTGGAATTGCTATGCCGGACAAGGAGAATGTATGCTAAGTCAGAGGGCCTTTCTGTTAAAGGCTACTGTATCAGAAGCTGGATAGATGAATCCAATACTAACACCCTTCTTATATGACAGGGAGTAGGAAAACTGACAGAATATAAAGAGGAAGAAGAGATTAACAGCACATAATGAGCTTCATAAAAAGAAGTATGAGATTTTGAGAAAGGTAAGATGTAACAGGTCAACATATCTTCTCACTCCCCTGCAACAGAAGACAACATTCAATTAGACAAACTGAAGAGGAAGTAAATATGATATGTAAAGCACTGTTGCTTTACATACTACAATGATACTTCAGTTGCATTTAACAAACTTACGTTTGACAGAATATTCAGGAGAGATCATTAGAGTGATCTTCCAAACCCTGAAAGGGGCCTCTAAGAAGGCTGAGGGATCTTATGAGATTCATCCCTGGGTTCTGAAGGAACTGGTGGATGGAGCTGCTTGACCATTATCCATCATATTTGGGAAATCAGGGTGGTCTGGTGAAGTTCCTGCTGACTGAAGAATGGGAAACACAACCCCCATTTTAAAAAAGGGGTAAAATAGATGACCTGGGGAACTATAGGCCAGTCAGCGTCACCTTTGTGCCTGGCAAGATCATAGAGCAGATCCTCCTGGAAAATGCGCTGAGACTCATAGAAAACAAAAAGGTGACTGCTGACAGCCAACATGGCTTCACTAAGGGCAGATCCTGCCTGACAAACCCAGTGGCCTTTAGCAACAGGGTTACAGCATTGGTGGATAAGGGTAGAGAAGCTGATGTTATCTGCCTGGACTTGTGCAGAACACTGTCCCACAGGGCGTCCTTGTCTCTGAAATAGGGAGACAGGGATGTGACAGATGGGCCGCTCAGTGGACAAGGAATTGGCTGGATGGCTGCACTCAGAGAGCTGTAATTGATGGCTCCATGTCCACAGCGTCATCAGCTACAAAGGGTGTTCCTCAGGGGGTGGTTTGGGTCCAGTGCTGTTTAACACATTTGTTGGTGACAGGGATAGTGGCACTGGGTTCCCCTCAGCAAGTCTGCTGGGGACACCAAGCTGGGTGGGGTGGCCAACAAGCTGGAGGGAAGAAAGAGCATCCAGAGGGACCTGGACAAGCTAAAGAACTGGGCCCATGAAAATTGCATGAGATTCAACAATGCCAAGGACAGGCACAATCCTAAGGCTGGGGCAATCCCAAGCAGAGATCCATGCTGGGTGCTGAATGGACTGAGAGCAGCCCTAAGGAGAAGGACTTCGGGGTGTTGGTAGAGAAGTGCAATATGAGTGAGCAGTATGTGAAGGCAGCCCAGAAGGCCAACTGTGTCCTGGATTGGATCAACAGAAGTGTCACCAGCAGGGCAAGAGAGGGGATTCTGCTTCTCTGCTCTGCTCTTGTGAGACCCGACCTGCACAGATGCATCCAGCTCTGGAGTCCCCAGTACAAGGACATAGAGCTGCTGGAGCGAGTCCAAAGGAGGCCACAGGGCTAAAGCACCTCTGCTATGAAGACAAGCTGAAGAAGTTAAGACTCTGAGGAGACCTTATAGCAGCCTTCTAGTACCTGAAGGTACTAATTACTGAAGTACAGTAATGCTGGAGAGGGACTTTTAAACGAGGAACTGCAGTGACAGAACAAGAGAGACAGTTTCAAAATAAAATAGGGTAGATCTGAGGAAGAAATTCCTCCCTGTGAGAGTGCTGGAGCACTGGAACAGGGTGCCCAGGGACATTGTGGATGCCCCCATTCTAGAAGTGTTCAAGCCCAGGTTGGATGGGGCTCTGGGTAACTGGTCTGGTGAGAGGTCTGAGGTGTCCCTGCATGGACAGGGACATGTCTCCCATGGCAGGGGCTTGGAACTAGATTATCTTTAATGCACCTTCGATCCTAAGCGATTCTATGAGCTGCATCTCATAAGGTGTTAAATATATGCAGTGGCATCCACCTACGAATAAAAAACCCTTTAGCATCTTTGCTGTAATGGGCATTTTGTACTGACTTACAGCAGGCAAAAGTCTAATACCTAACCACAGATGTTTTAAACCCACAATGTCTCACAGAAACCACAAATCAATTTTCTGTTGAAAAGAGAACTGTGGTGATGTGGAAAAGCAAACAGCAGTACAACCTAAGTAAAAGGTGTATCAAGAGTAACATATATTGCTCAAAATCACAGCACTACAGAGGGGTTTGATTCCAGAAATACTAGTTTTGAACCGCTGAATTTCTGCCTGGCTTCAGACACAAAAATCTCTTTCACTATAGACAGCACACCTGACCAATCAAGAGAAAAGCAGCACTATGTGGACAGTTCTGCTTCATTGCTCCAAACAAAAGAGTGTGCAGGAAGAAACTACAGCTAGTCAAGAAAAGATTGACCGGAGGAAAAACTGCTCAGAATGACAAGGGAGCAAGTTTATAATCTGCATGTCACAAGCAGAAAAATTGAGAGAGTGATCTTGGGACATAAAAAACCGAATGAAATTCAGGGAAAAAATAATTCCCTACATAGGGACAAAGAAATTCAATAGCCTCGTATAGTCTAACAGTGAATCAATTCCCAAAGGAGGAAACAGTTCTGATACTTGCACTGTTTTACTCAAAGTAGGAGCTAAGCAGAACATGTTTTGCATCAGAAGATGCAAACAAAGTGCTCTTTCCCATTTTATCTTCCAGTAACTCAAAAACCAAGCACAGTCTGAGATGCAAGACATTCAGGCTGCATTGTGTACTCTTTTAAGGGGCACACAGTAGACAGAATCAATCTTTACATTTCTCCTTGTTTCTCATAAACAGTTTTTCCATTTGGATTTTGCTCCTCCAAAAGTAAGGATTTTTCTGCTGTTCATCTAAGAGGATGAATTCTTTACGTACAACATGCAATTCAGCTGATCTGTGTGTTTCACTAACATGTGCACTTCCCAAGAGCATTCTTCAGCCACTCAGCCTGATAGTGAGCCACAACTTGACACACTAAGAGGGCAAGCCTTGAAATGCTAGGCTCTGCCCCAGGAGAGCAAGATCTGGACTACTGCTGGTCTCTAGATACTGTTTCCCCAAGAGATTCCTACAATGGTTAGAGATGCATACTGTCATCTATACTTCCCATAGAGAATATCTGCAGCAGTTGCTGCTGAAGATAAACAAAACCAAACAACTTTTAGAAAATCAAATCAGAAGAGTATTTGTTAGATGAGCTTTTGCAAGTGACTTAAGCCATACCTTTCCAACTAAAGCAGGAATGTTCATAGAGTTTGTTGCAAACCCCATTCCATATGCCATTGCAGATTCCACACCTAGGAACCTGGCAACTAGCTTTTCCAGCTCCTCATGTTTGTCCAGGTTTCCTGCACATAAAACAAGTGAGAAATTCAGAGTGAGAAGCTTTCATTATTTCTATATTTTAAAAGAATTTCCACCAACCAGGCTGCTCTTCAGTAAAAGGCCCATAAGGGAACATAAAAAAGCCAGTAAAAGAAAGTAAGTGAGCCAATGCTGCACCATATAAATGAAACACAACAAGTCAGTTTTGACTTCACTGAAGTAAAGGCTTCTCCATTGGCTAATCTAAAATTCAAAAGCTGGAACTAGCAATGTTTCAAAGTCCTGTAAATCAAATGACACATTTGGAAATGTACAGCTGGAGAACATCCTATCTCGCTTACCCATCTCCTGCCTAGTGCTGCACACCCCAGCTCCATACTGCGACAAAACTTTAGCTGCTGCTTCTTGGCAAGTCCCAGACTTCTGTGCAAATCCAAGGTAGTTGTAGGAACCCATATTAATAATGTCTTTTATCACTCTCCCTGTGTACCTGTGTGTTAAAAACCACCAAAAGTTAGGATGTCCACAATTGAAGTAGTAAGCTACAGCATCAGATCCTTATTTAAATTTCATAGAACATACACAAAAATGCTACAAATCAGTAGAACCAACTTCAAATTATTTCAGTACTTGCCTTCATCATCCAACTGAAACTATCAGTGAAAAAGATGTTTTCCTTGTCTTACAGTTTCAAACTAGTTCCTGGAAGAGTTTACACTGAAAAGTGAATTTGCTATCGCTTGTCACCACATCATTTGCTGTTTCTCCCCTCTATCCCAGCCCCTCAAGCAGGATATCCCTTAACAACATCTGGCACCACTGCACTAGTGCTACGTGACAGGAGATCAAGGAATAAGTTTAACAGAAAAGTTGTAATTATTTTGCCCTTGAAAGCCAAGGAGAGACAGCACTAGTTTTGCCAAGTGCTCTGCTCCAAACCTTTTCCAGAACTTCTGTCACATCATTGCCAATTTCTAAAAATCATTGTCCTTGCATTTTGGATTTTGTTTCTACTTCAGTTGTAACTCAAAACAGTCACGTTAAACTCAGTTTCAAACATTTTCTTCAAACAGCAGGTCTGATTCTAACTCAACACAAAGTCTCAAAGAGAAGTGCAATCTGGAGGACCTACTCCAAGTTTTGGTAGTCCCATTCAAAGTGAGTATTATTATAGGTAAATGTCCATGAAATCTGAACACACTCTGAAGCTTTCAAAGACAGCCAAACTGGTAGCCAGATATGTTTTCAAAGAGCAAATTCATCTATTCAACCTGCTAGAAGGTTCAAACCAAAAGTGATTCTCTGCTCCTTTAATCTCACAGTCTGCAACTTGCTCTTACAGACCCTCCTCTACTGATAAAGAGCTGTTGGAAGCCTTTTGTTTGATTTGGACTCACGTGAATGTCCAGTTGTAGTCATGGGAAACTCTCTCCATCATGTCCAACTTGGCCCCTGGCACACTGCAGATGGGACGGTTCCAGCTGTCCCGAATACGCATGTATAGGTTTCTGTTGTAAAAGTTTTCAAAGTCCTGGTACAAGGGGACAAAGTCCTGAAACACAGCAAAAGCGCTTCAAGTAAACAGAAAATATATATTAGAGACAACAGGGAATAAGAGAAATAGCTTCTCTGTTATTTTTTTTCATTTATAAACTGCACACAAATATCAAGAAAGCTCAACAAGTTGTTAAATAGTTCTTCATCCAGGCTCTGAAATCAACTCCACCCAGAAATGCTTTTCATCCTGAAAATCTATGCAAGTGAAAAATTATTTCAAGGTGAGATTTGTGTGCTAGTGCAAAATCTGTCTGCTGAATGCGATTTCCAACCTTCTTGAACCTGCAAATCTACCATACCCCAAAGATTTCCCCAACACAACACTGGCATGGTCATGCTTCAAGTTAGAAAGCCTCACAGAATTCTAACAGAGGGAGTGCCGAAAGCAACTCAGGCTGAACTGGGAGCTTCTAGTGACTCCATGAGGCCTTGTTCTCTGAACTCAAAAGGAACTTGAAATACCTCATTTCTTTCCAGCTCTTCCTGGGTGTCTGAGGAGAGCATCTTTACCAAAACATGCACTTTATGAAGGGGGTTAAAGTATGGGCATATCATTTTTGCAGAAGACTGGCATTAAGCCTTCAGAGTTAAACAGAACAAGGGAAAATGCAATTGCTCTTTGGCAATAAACTCTACTGAATACACAAGGAATTTGAAAACTGTCTTATTTTGGCATATAATAAATGGGTTTCACACAGTAGCAACAGTACTGTTACCCTCAGAACCTAGCACAGCTTTTTGTTCTGAATCCAAGCTAGTAAGCTACTTGGTGACTTCCCTTCTGCACTGCTTATCAGCACTTACATCCCGCAGGATTCCTTTGCATGAGCATTTCCTGAATTCTAGCCTCCCTTAAGTTTTTCAGGAAAAGTAGTGACTGTCTTGAATGGATAACACAGAAGAATGTCAGCCTTCACCGTAACAGCAAGGATATCTGAGCACACAAGAACTTTTTTTTAGTTAAAATGATCCGAAGTCATGACATTTCCTTATTACTATTGAATACAAAGGAAGCCTGATGTTCAGAAGTCTTAAGAAGGCAGAATTTATATACTACTGTAGAAAAAAAGATAAAGCCTTTTTAATTATCTACAAAAGTACAGTTTATGACAAAGACAAAGGCTAGCATCACATTTCTTCCTGTTTTTCACAAAAGCAATGCAAACACTGTGATGGGCATTATATTTCTAGAGACAGGATAAGCAACCAAATCCATCAAGCATTCTGGTGCCTGACCACTGCAGCAAACCTGGAAGCATTTCTACCAGCCTTTTAATAACAACTCATATCAACAGGCACTGACAAGCTTCTAGTCACAAGGCCTGACTGATTGCAGGGAAAAGTACTTTTTTTTCCCCCATCTGCTTTCCTATTCCAATGATTTAACAACTTTTTTCTTTCAGCTTCAAGTAAAGGAACCGTCTAGATTCACGCCTTTGTATCATCCTACCAGGGAAGATGGAGCCAGATTGTAAGGAGACCCACTTGCGCACAAGCACCCTTCTGATTTGCCTGTGCATTACGGCCTGTCCAAAAGGCACAAACATAGTCACCTTCATCATTTCAACGACGGGAAAAACACACAATTCCACCGAATCACAAGTATGTCCTTTGTCAGCAAAGTCAGAGAGCAGAAACAAGACTTCAGAGAGCTAAGATGCCCAGAAAGGCAATTCTTTCTTTCCTGTTCCTCAAAGCACAGTTTAGCGTGATTTCATACTTCCTAGATCTTCTCTTCAGGCTCTCTGTTGAGCAAGTTTAGGAGGGGTAGTAGATCAGCTAATACAAAGCTGTAATCCCCTAGAAAAGAGTCTTTTGATGCAGTTTCACAGCTCTGCCCTGCCCCAAATTCAGTGTCCTATGTTCCAGACAGAAAAGTTGGTTACAAGGCTGAAATGCTAACAGACTGGTGACTGTTAGAATGTAGAGAAACATACCAACAAAAGTGTTCAGGAACTACCGTCATAGGAGAGAAGCAGCATACCTGCTCTATTACACAGTGGTTATAAACATTACAATACTTGTAGCAACATACCAAGAAGATCCCAATTCATAACACAAAATCAAAATAATTACCTACAAGCACCTGAAACCTACTGCTACATCATTTGTAGGGAAGTGAGAAGATCAGTACTTAAGGAACTCGCACTTGTTACATCTACTCAATCTAAGAGTTAGTTGAAAGATACTTTTCAACATGTTTAACTCCGCTTAGAATCACAGAATCATCATTAAGGTCGGAAGAGACCTCCAAGATCATTGAGCCCAACCATCAACCCACCCCCACACTGCCCACTAAACCCTGTTCCCTAGGGCCACATCTACTTGTTTTTTTAACTGCTCCAGGGACTGCAACTCCATCTGCTCCTTTGACAGCCTGTTCCAACCCCTGATCATTCTGGCAACAAAAACCTTTTTCCTCATGTCCAACCTGAACCTCCTCTGGCACAACTTGAGGCCTTTTCCTCTTCACAGTATTACAGTAATGATGAGGCTGGAAAAGACCTTAAAGATCATCCAGTCCAACCTAAAACCAACCAAGTAAACCTAAACATCTGACATCTAGATCATGCCACTCAGCACTTCATCCAGCCTAACCTTGAACATGTCCAGGGACAGTGACCCAACCACCTCCGTGGGCAGCTCGTTCCAAAACTGGACTCTTGTCCTACTGCTAATGACTTGGGAGACTGATCCCCACCTCTCTCCAACCTCCTTTCAGGTAGCTGTAAAGAGCAATTAAGGTCTCTCCTCAGCCTTCTTCTCTCTAGGCTAAACAACCCCACTTCTCTCAGCCACTCCTCATCAGCCCTGTCCTCCAGGCCCTTCACCAGCTTTGCTGCATTTCTATGCACCTGCTCCAGCCCCTCAATGTCCTCCTTGCATTGAGGTGCCCAAAACTGACTCCAGTAATTGAAATGAGGCTTCACTAATGCCAAGAACAGGGGAGCAATCAGTTCTCTGCACTTGCGGGCCAAACTTTTGCTGATGCAGGCCAGGATCCTATTGGCCTTCTTGGCCACCTGGACACACTGCTGGCTCATATTCAGCCCCTGTCAATCAGCAGCCCCAGGTCCTTTTCCACCCAGCAATTCCCCAGCCACTCTTCCCCAAGCCTGTAGCATTGCAAGGGGTAGTTTTAACCAAAGTGACCAACGTGTAGGACCCAGCACTTGCTTTTAACTATCTCTGCATGAGAATTCAGATTTGGAACGGTTATTCAAGTACACTACACGCCCCGGGAAACAACTGAGGTCCTTGGCTTGGAGCCGAGTATGAACATGAGTCATGATGCCAACTCAAGCAGGTATGCCTGGGTTGATAAGCGTTCAATCCCACCTGAGATTACTAGTAAGATAGCACAAATTTTATTTTGAAACCCAAGCTGACAAAGCAGGAAGGCTAACAAGTGCAACTGGTGAGATAAGGAGAATCACCCACACTGGGGTGACACCACTGAAGTATGACACACAAGTACGACCTTACTAGTCAACAGTGTAACTAAGTTTAAAATGATTTAACACAGGTTCTCTGAACTTATGGATTATGATAAGGAGAAAAGGTGTCTCAAAAGTCAACAAGGTTGGAGGAACAAATCACATACAAGGCAATTAAGGTGTAACACAAGACATTAGCCTTTGCTTTTGGGGGTGCCAAACTGTAAGATTATAGCAAAGGGCTCTAAGAGAGGCATCATCTTAATGTCAGACCCTTTGTTGTCTGTCCCTCACCAAATAAACCACTCTCTGCTGGCTCTTAGAAACATCATTGGAATAGGACAGGCATGAAATGTTATTCTGGCATAAATTAAAGCCATTTCATCGGTAATTCTAACGCACACTGAGAGGTTCTCATGAGCCATGGATCTGCAAAAAAGATAAATATGCTGGTACTGCCTTCTGGAGCTTGAAAGGCCTCTGTTAGAGATGGCGTACAAGGTCAGTATGGCTCACTGGATGGTTTTTGGAGGGTTTTTTCATCTATCTTCCCCCAAAATCTTTCTACTTCACATTTCAGCCAGAGAGAAAAGACGACAGTACACCAAAAAGACCACTTGTATTTCTCAAGGAAATTAAACAGTTTCAATCTTTTAACCAAGAAAAAGTGCTTGGGGAAGGATAAGAAGTGAAATCTATTTATCTATACCATTCCAAATGTTTGGCACATGCAGCTGCAGCACTGTGCGGCAACACTGTCACCTTTATATGGCCTTCAGAGCCAGTATCTTTCCAGCAAGTTCTCATCTCATTTTGGGTCCAACACTCTTCCTAGCCATACTGGATTCTAAGAACATAAGCCTGAGAAGGAACCACTTCATTTGGAAGAAAAGTATTCTACAAGTGAGTAGAATACTTTTCTACAAGTGAGTAGAAACTTCAGAGTAAACAGCAAAGGTCATACGGTTTCCACAAAGGAGGGAGCGAACACAGTGCATTCTTTCATTTTAATTCATAAGAACGTGTAACCAAGAAAACAAATAGCTCCCTTCCTGTCAGCTTAAGCCTAGAATGTGGGGAAAGCTGGAGAAAAATCAAATGTCTGACAAATTAACAGTACTTGCTGAACTGCAGGAAAAGTACAAGGTCAGCTCACCGTGCTTGGAGATGCAGTAAGAATAGAGCAGGAGATAAGAAAGGTGAAGCAACTAAGATAATTGAGCTGGTTTGTAGTGAATTCTGGAAATCTAACTTAACCATAATGATGCAATGGAAAGTTGCAGCAGTATGGGGCTACAAGTTGGAGGGTATAAAATGGAGGCTTTGCAGACAATGAAGCGTCTCCAGATGCATCTCTGGAGTCCATGACTTCAATTGCCACACTAGAACACAAATTCCCTATTAGTCAGATAATGCCTGATAAAGGCCTGAATGGCAGTGCACTTTCAAGAACAAGCGAAACAACAGAAGAATAAAATGTTCCTTGGGGTGCAGCACCTTAGTGGAGGTGCTCTGGGAACCCAGTATTTCATCATACTGGAAATTAATACAACAACAGACGAAGGTCATGATGAGACCTTTGCAACCATTACCTTGAGGCAAATGCAGCAATAGATAACACAGCTTTTAGTGCCAAGCTTTCACAGCATGGCACCTGATCTAACTAATAGTGCCATGCAAATTATCCGCAGCTCACTTCATAGTTCCCTGATAACAAAAACTGACTCTGAATGGCAATCAAGTAGACAATTGTAACCAATTTCAGGCTTCAAAAGCAGCAGAAATAGTAGTTCCATCCCACTGGTACATCACTGGGTTTTGAATGTCTCCAGAGCAGGAGACCCCACAACCTCTTTGGTAAGCTTGTCACACAGTGAAAAAGTTTTATTGAATGTTTATGTGCAACCTCCTCTGCTTCAGCTTACACCTGCTGCCCTTTGTCCTGTCATTAGACACCACTGACAAGGGTCTGGCTCCTTCCTCCTGACTCCCACCCTTCCCATATTTATCAGCATTAATGAGGTCACCCCTCAGCCTTCTCTTCTCCACACTCAAGAAACACACTTCCTTCAGCCTTTCCTCATCAGGCAGATGCTCCACTCCACCACCCTTGTGGCTCAAATAGTTCTGTGTCCTTATGGAACTGAGGGGCCCTGAACTGGACACAACATTCCAGGTACAGTTTCACCAGGGCAAAGTAGAGGGGAAGGAGAACCTCTCTTGATGTCCTAACCATTCCCCTTCTAATCCACCCCAGGATGCCACTGGTATTCTTGGCCACAATGGCATATGCTGGCCACCAGGACCCCCAGGTCTCTTTCTCCTATACTGCTCTCTAGCAGGTCAGTCCCCAACCAGTACTGGTACCTGAGGCTGTTTTTTCCTAGGTGCAAGACTATACACTGCCCTTATATTTCATTAAATTCCTCTCTGCCCAACTCTCCAGCCTCTCAAAATCTCACTGGATGGCAGCACAGCTTGCTGGTGTGTCAGCCTCTCCTTTCACTTTTGTGTCATCAGCAGACTTGCTGACAGTGCACTCTGTTCCCTCATCCAAGTCAGCAATGACTATATGGAACAGAACCAGTCCCAGCACCGACACCTGAGGGACTCCCCTAGACAAGAGTCCTTCAGCTACACTCTGTGCCACTGACCACAACTCTCTGCTTTCTTTCCTTCAACGAGTTCTTAATCAACCTCACTGCCTGATCATCCAGAACGCACTACCTCAGTTTGGCTGCAAGGATGCTGCGGGAGACTGTGTGTCAAACGCTTTATTGAAATCAAGAAAACCTCTATCCACTGCCGTACCATCATCTGTCCACCTGGTGGTATCCTCATCAAAGGCTATCAGGTTGGTCAAGCATCACTTCCCCTCAGTAAAGCCATGCTGAGTGCTGCTAATAATGCTCTTGTCCTTGATGTGCTCAGACACAGCACCAAGAATAAGTTGCTCCATTACCTTTCCAGGAACGAGGATGAAGCTGACCAGTCTGTAGTTACCCAGGTCCTCCTTCTTACCCTTCTTGAAGACTGGAGTGACATTTGCTTCCTTCCTAAGGCACCTCTCCCTTGCCAAAGATAATGGACAGTGGCCTAGCAATGATATCCCATGGGATCCTTTTGTGTTCCAATAGTGAGTGAATATTAGATTTTCCTGGAATCATTAATCTCAGTGCAAGGCTCTTATCAATTCCAAGGGATTTCCCCATCAGAGCCAGTCCTGATCCAGCCCTTTGGAAAGCCAGCTCCTCACTTTTGGTCAGTCACTTCTGGTTTCTAGCAGTGATGCACAGACTAAGATTATAATATTAAAGTGAGAATTTAAGGAAGGATTTACTCTATCTACTGAAATAAAGTGCCCCACAAAACACCACAAAACTGGAGATGCCTCCTTTTTGTGTTTGTTTTTTATACTGCAGTTATGAATCCGCCAGAGACTCCTCCAAGGTAATCCATGGGTCTCCTCCAATTTTCACACATAGGAAAAAAGCCAAGTTTCAAGGCTTTTCTGTACCCTGGTATCTGTATCCCCTACCAAAAGGTGACTGGGCTGTCAGCCAGCAGCCTGAAAAATTCAATATTTGAAAATCCTAAGAAAAGTCCCTGAACACACGTACATGCAATTAAAACCTGGCTCCCACATCAGACACACTGCAATGTGCTCTCACCAATTCATCTGCAGGCAAACACAGCTTAACACAGCTAAGTCTGAGGGTATGTGCTGTGACATTCTAAACCTCACATGATCACTTCTCTGCTTGTCCAGTATCAGCTCTTCCAAGCTAAACACTAGAAACATGATTTGGGGAAGTATACTTGGCTGAGATTTCTTCAGCACCAAAGCTTTTTTGAAACAAGATTTCCTCTTTTTCATTTTTATGCAACAGTCACTGAGAGTTTTACCAGCTCCATCCACAGACATCCTATGTTGAGGACAAAACCAGAACACCCATGTTTCTTTCCTGAAAGACATGACCACCACTCAAACCCAAAGGGTTTCAATTCACCTGTCCAGAAGGTAACTTGCTTGCCAAATCTTTCTCAGAGTAAGATGCAAAGCTAAGTTAATTTATTCTAGTTCTCAAATTTAGCCTTGAAATGTTGTATATCTACCCTAGTGAGACCTCACTTGGAGGATTACACCCAGTTCTGGGCTCCCCAGTTCAGGAGGGACAGAGATCTACTGGAGAGTCAAATGAAGGGTTATGAGGATGATGAAGGGACTGGATCACCTGCTTTAGGAGGAAGGGCTGAGAGAACTGGGGCATTTTAGTCTGGAAAGGAAAAGACTCAAAGGGGATCTCATCAATGTCTATAAATCCACGAAGGCTGGGCATCAAGAATTCTTTTCACTTGTGCCCTGGGGCAGGATGAGGGGCAACAGATTCCAGCTGGAGCACAGGACCTTCCCCCTCATTATGAGGGAGAACTGTAAGGGTTTCAGAGCCCTGGAACAGGTTCCCCAGAGATTTTGCGGAGTCTCCTTTTCTGGGCCCTTTCCAGCCTTGTCTGGATGCATTTGTGAGTGATCTACCCTAGTTTTGGTGCTGCTCTGGCAGGGGGATTGGATTCAATATCCGGAGGTCCCTTCCAACCCCTGTGATTCTGTGAATGAATTAGTTGCTAACTCTGTGCTTCAGTGGCCTCTGTGATGATCTTTAGCTGGAGGGAAGTATCAAAGTGTTACCAAGTAAGGCCTACTGCCTGAGGTCCTCCTTTTGTATCCTCTCATGTAAGGGCTGCTGTAAACAGCCTTGCATCTTCCAGACTGGTAACAAACCACATGTTTTACAGAATCTGCAACTGAGATGTAACTACAATATGGAGTCATTGCACCAGCATTTCAGTTACCCCTTTGTCATTCTCAATGACAAAGTACAGGAGCACAGACCAAACTTCCAACCTGCATCCTAACAACGTGATAGATTTCTATTACTGTTCCCTCAAGGACCAACTTTAGTTTATACCCATAAAACCACCAAGGTGTGTTGTCAGGTGACATTAATCACAGTGGCTCTGATGACACTAGTGAACATATCAAATTTCGAGATGAAATTTAGCCATTTAAAAACCTTTATTTAGACATTGGAACTGTCCTAGGGGTCCACGATAATTTACGTTCCAGTTCCAGAAGTCAGTTTTAGAAATAGTGTGCATTCAAACTGCTGTACTTTTATCCAATATGAAATAGCTGTTACTTAGTAAACTCCTACAAAAATGTTTCTGTTTTGGAAAAAAGTGCCTTACTATGAAAGGGTTTAATTCTACCTCATGATGCTCTATCACATAACAAAGCATTGTTAAGCATTCCTTAGCTGCTAGCCTACAGTCTCTCTCTCTGTTGGTACAAGTGTTAATACAGATTTGCAGTGAACCATACCAGGTAACCACTCCTCCAAAGGACACAGCAGTATGAGCACATCTGGGGCACTCAGAAGACAAACAGAGTAGCAGATGACCTTGGAACACTCCTAAAGAAATGCCCAATACATGACCTCTGCCACATCATTTCTTGCTAATCCATTACTTCCCTGTGGTTACCTTTTGTTCTTCTCTTTCTGTTGCATTTTGACACTTCTCAATCTTCCACTGCCGCATGAAATCTCGCAGATACCCAAAGAGGGTGAGGACACCATAGCCTACGTAGGTCAGCACAGCAACCAGCATCGGTGTTTCTTCAAAAGCTTCATTGAAAGGCCTTTTGTATAATCCTCCATTGTGCACAGTATGATTTATCTGTAGGTAAAATATAAAGAACAGTTACTAATCCAAGCAACTACAGTTTAATATTTCAGAGTTATCTCTGGTCCTCTAAGCTCTGCTTTCTCACCCACCCAACTCAAAGCACTTCCAGACAGATGCAGTCGTTACTGATTAACGGCAAGTCTCCACATATGAGGTTGATATAACCAAAGTCACCATTAATCTACTGCAGATTAATCTAAAATTGCATTAAAGGTCTTCAGCTTGTGAAGTTACACCGACTACATCCAGGACAACCAGAGCAAAACCTGCTTTCCCCCTTCACCAAGAACTAGGTACAAGCCATAGAACAGTGAAGCGTTCCAGGCTTACTACAGCAATTACGAGAGCTGAGAAAGTAATTGAAAAAAATATTGAAGTAGACTCAAATGTGGGAGCCTATATCACTGCAACATGAGAAAAACAATGTATGTGTCTCCATAGGCATTAGCTACAGACACTGATGTAAACACTCTACTTATCCATGAGGTGGATATAACACCAAGGACAAAAAAAGTCATTGTACACCCAGTCTCAACACTGCTCATATGTCAGCACATAGAACAAAGCCAGGCTTTCTGAACAAAACCCACAGTAAGAGTCATGTTGCTACTCTCATACCATCTCCTGAAGAGCTTGACTAGCTGTGTAATACACGTGTGTCTGTCTCAAGTAGAACCACTGTAACATGTAATATTTGTGGTCATCACAGAGAAACTTTATAGCTATAAGCCAAGGGCTCATGCAACACTGTACTGGAGAAAACCCACAATGTCTTTAACTTAAATTCTTCAATCCACTAGTCAAAGATCAGATCCCAAAACTCAAAGCATCCAGGTAGAGAAACCCAGGCATTAGATGCCAATTATTGTATTCCTAAGAGTTTTGGAATAGCTACCCTATACAGACCAGTTACTTAAGAACACTCTCCAAGACACAAATCCCCTACCTGTAGCAAAGGTGTCAAAACTACTTTGAAACTATGCTAATTAAAACCCCCAAGCATCAGCACCTAAGGAGGAGTTTGACCCTAAATATATCAAACAAGGACAGACCCAGCAAACAGAATAAAACTGGGTATTTGCCTGTGGCACTCATACTATCACATGGGAAAGGAGGCCAAAGTTGAACATTTGTTTATGACAAACATTAAAAGTAAATAAAGTATTATACATGGTCAGAACCAGCTCTTCCCTGAGAAGGGCCCTTTTGGGAATATCTGTATTGATTCAACACCCCCCCAATTGATGTCACCTCCCAGTATTCTTCTATCCATGTGCTTATACATTTTTAAACTCTCACATCAGCTACCGTGTAAGCAGAGATGGTGTATGCTATCATGTCTGAATGAAATGGTAAGGAAATAGTGAATGCATTTCTGTACTTCACATGAAGCATACAAGGACTACAAATACATTTACAGAGCAGACATTTTAGATACATGCCTATTCATTTTTCCAGAAATGCCCTATGAACCTACAAAACAGCCTTCAAATGAAAGTTTACAAAAGCAGCAAGTTCAGCTCCAGAGACCAAGAATGAAGGTAGCTACAGCCTAGTGATCGTCCAGCCTTTGCTGGGGAAAAAAAACCAAGATGAAAGATTAAGACTGTCATGGTTTCAAGTCTTAGGATAACTGTCCTGGTTTTGGAACAAATTTAGGAGGCAGAGGGACCTGGTTAGGAACTCCCCTCCCCCCCAGTCTATGTGATAAAAACAGTTCAACAGCTGGAATGCAAGCTGTCAACAGTTTGAAAATGATCAGATTTTCAAATAGTAGCTGTCGTGCTTTTATGCCAAAAAAGCATTTTATTTTGAAGCTGGAAGTAGCTTTTCTGGCAGACCTCCTGCATCAGTGTTTGGACAGGGTCTATAAAAGGGAAGGTACTTCCTGCTTTGTTGTGTTTCTTTATCATCTTCTTCACCATCTTCGCCTTTCTCCTGCTTCTCCTCCAATACATCTTGAGAGATAGTGAGCTCCTCTACAGGAGAGCTCCCACGACCACCCCAGGGTGGCAGGGGCAAGCAATGGCTCTCAACCCCGTGCCACCGAAGGGTGGAATGCAAAAGAGTTAAGCATGGCTGCAGCTCCTCTGCAGGGGTAGCCACAGCCTT
>VZRI01014206.1:1562-19299 GCA_013397515.1 Upupa epops | reverse complement strand
CATTCCACAACCCAATACAAATATATTTTGTATTCATTAATATACTCTCTTGAGTCTTTTCTATTGCTTCACTCCTTGTAGTTCTATGCTTTAAAATTTAAAACATGCAACTTTTCCAATACTGTTTCCAAAACTTCTCACTGTTTGTAAAGGAAGACATAGCATCAGAAAAGATCTTCATCTCTCACTGTTTTACAACTATCAAATACACAATTGAGGCAGCACAGTTCATATGTTCATGCAAGATTGTTACGAATTCTGAGGACTTAGAAGTCTAAATGACTAAAGTCCTTGAAAAACTACTCTCTTGGTCTAAACAAGCACATACAGTAAGTTATGTCTTGGGTTATGGAATCAAGAAGTTTGTATTCTATTTTCATCTGTTGAAAGCAGTTGAGAAGCTGTATGGTTTTGTTTTTTGTAACTCTAGGAGGATGGAGGAGTGAATGCCTAGTACCGACTCAATTGTTAAAACCAGGTGGGGCAATATTTCTTAAGTATGGGTCATTAAAGCTCATCTCATCCCATTGTGAGACACTTCACCCAGTGGGGGAAGGAGGGGGAAGCTGACCGTTCCCAGCTGTATAAACTGAGACTCAGGAAAATGAGTGGGGCTCGCTTTCTACTGGGGCTTGCTCTCTACAGGAGTTTCCTGTCCCTGGACAGCAAATCTTTTGCCTGAAGGCCTTTGAATTGAAAAAGTTTGGTACCTGTCTTCCCAAACTGAGACAGTTAATTTTTATAGAGTTCTAAAATATATTTTAAAAAGAAGTAACGGCTTTCACTTTTTATCTTCTGGTGTATCTGTTCCCTTGAAGGACTGTGTGGAGACATGAAAAATTGGATAAACATGTAGTAATCTTATTCTCTTTATGATGTCTTGTACAACTAATTAAAGCATTACCAATTCTCAGAAAAATGCGCACTTTCAATTTTACATTATGTTTTAAGCACATTGTGATATAAATTGCTTCCTGAATCCCACTCACGTTGAATTTTTCAGTATGCTTAGAAGACCACATATACTAATCTCACTCTCCTCACCACCTTTCCTCCCAGAATCATAGAATAGTTTTACTGGAAAACACCTTCAAAATCATCACTAAAACCTCTCCTGGTGCAGCTTACGGCAATTTCGCCCTGTCCTATCACTCTCTACTAGAGAGAACAGACCAACTCCCACCTGTCTGCAACCTCCTTTCAAGTAGTTGTAGAGAGCAAGAAAATCTCTACTCAATCTCCTATTCTTCCAACTAAAGAGCCCCAGATCCCCCAGCTGTTCCTCATACAGCACTCTTGATTAGTTTTCCTCCTGTTGTCTTGTACAAGGTGGATGATTTGGACCAAAAGGAACTGCGTCAGACAAATGCAGATAAAAAACTTTGTTTATTAAAATAGTGTTAGTAAATATTAAAAAAAGGTCACAAGGGTGCTGAGAATAAAATTCTGTTTAGACAAATAATTTGAGATTGATTTATTAAAAATAGAGGAGATTGACTGTAATCATCAAATTTTATTTCCTTTATGACATAAAACAACAACCCTGATATCAACAGACATAATTTCTTGTTGAAATTAAAAGTTTATTCCTGAAAGGATTAAACAGACTGTGTTTTCTGTGAAGTAGTGTGTGGCTAAGCAAGCAAATTGATTGAGAAAGAAATGAGCAGTGACATTTTAAACAGATGATGGTATTAAGTAATGTTGATGGTATTGAATTTGTGAGAAAAGCATTGTCTTGCTGTGAAGTGAAGAGTGTTCTCTCAAAGTTTCCTAATCTTGTCTTCCAAATTCTACTCACATAATTTATACAGTGAAAGTGACTTACTGTGTGTAAAAAAAAAAAAAAAAAAAAAAAAAAAAAAAAAAAAAAAAAAAAAAAAAAAAAAAAAAAAAAGAATGAAAATGAGAGTAAAATTGGTTTAGATGTATTTAACAAGTAAGATTTCAGTTTAAGCTCATGCTTTCTAAGATGAGCAGATGCTTGTTTTCAATGCTCTGATTATGCAGAGGCCTGATGCAAAATCCCAATGTTCTTTGCTGTTTCTCAAATGTGGCTAAAACAAATTTAAAAAAAGCCTTTGCAGAGGTCAGAATTCTGAGTATAGCAAAGAAGTATGATCAGCTTAGTCAAAGGTACATGTGTTAGCCACTAGGTTATATTATAAGTATATGCTAACATGCATTAAATATCTGCAGTTGTTTGTGTATCTATATATCTCTGGGACACCATAGGCAGGAAAATTATACATAGACATATTTAAATGAATTCAAAATTATTATGTAAAATTTACACCAAAACACATAAAAGTTAGCAAAACTTCTTAGAAGCTCTAGGGAAAACACTACTGTGCTTATAGTAGAGCCATCTGATGACAAAACTTGTCTGTTGGCACTTCTATGAGTATTTGTGCAGGAAAGGACACTGTGATGTTTTGAACTACCTAGCTACAAGACAGAAGTGAGTGTGAACTCTTACATGATGATTCAGACCCAGTGACAGAAGTAGGAGAGAATATGGAGACAAAATCTAGTATGACCTACTGGAAGATCAGATACTAATCTGCAGTCCTGCAGTGGAGCTCAGAGGAAAACTGAAGCCCACATGGAGTCAAGGCACTCAAGCAGCTGTGGACGTGAGGGCAAAATGCAGAGCCAAAATGGAAACAGACCACCTCAGAATGGCATTTGAACGTCCATTTTTCTCCACCTCTCCTTCCACCGAGAATACCCTTCAAGCTCCCACCTCATGCACATCATTTATGTTCCCTGAAAAACTTCCCCCCAGCAGCGTCTCCACTAGCCTGCCAGCACCATTGCCAAAACACTCCAGGTGGAAACAAGAGTGAAAATAGGAGACAAATGCATCAAAATACTGTCAATCTAACACAGTTCAATTAGGCACAATTCAATGCCATATTTTGAATTCATGTTGTCTACCAATAATCTTATGTCAGTTAATAATTGTAATTGTAGGATAAAGACCTTGTAATGAACTCTTAAGAAACATACACTAGGAATTGCAAGTAATATTTTTGCAATGGCTACACAAAAACAAAACAAAAAAACAAATAGGTTTTGTGTACAGCAAGAACTTGCCAGATACATACTAAATATTAAGAAATTTAGTCCTTCAGGTTATCCTTGTGAGAGCCAGACTTCCCTTCTCTGGTTCCAGTACATAAAGTTTTATGTAAAATCAAGTATATTAAATTTCTAATCTTTATCTTATCTTGTGTAGACATTTGTAAAATATACTTTGCATACAGAAGGGTTTACACAAATATTACAGCTTTCTGACAGCTTTCATGTGTGTGTTGTAGAAAAAACTCAAGCTTGGATAGATTTGTTTAAGCTTTCCTGAATTATCCTTGGGTTATTACTTATTCAGATTAAAACAGTCAACTATTTAAGTGAATTTACCAATTAAATATTTCAACACTCTAGGTACTTTCTCACTAGTCTGTGAATTAAATTCTGAATAAATTCACCTGCTTACAGTTTCTTTTTGTTATTTAAATATTAGTATCACAATTTGAAGACTGAAGAACTGAAGATAAACTGCAACACTTCAAAACTTGTCTGTTCTTCAGAGGGAAACACAACTTTAATCTTAGGAATTTTTGTGCAGCTGGTATTATCTGGATCCTTTCTTATAAATATTGAAAGTAAGTTGAACTTTTCTGATAAAAAGCATTAACCAAATTCCTGTTCCACATATGATTTAAATAGACAAGTTAAGTGAACACATTTGTTTTCATTTTTATGTGCCTCATATGCAAAGTATAAGCTCCTCAACAGCTTGTTACATCAGAATATTTTTGCCTAATTCCAGATTCACTTGTTTATAAATTGATAAAGATTGTGAATTTTCAATATAAATTTATTTCAATATTGATTGCCCTAACTTGGATGGACAGATATCATAACCATTGAGGATGATTAAAATACAGTGGTGTTAAAATACACATCTATGTTAATTTTAACTCAAAAATGGGTAGTTCTGTTGTCGGTTAATTTTGCAACATTTTCAAAACACAAAACCTGTGATAGATACCTCTTAGGTATTCTACAAAAGGCACAATCTCTCCTCTTCAGCTCAGCATAATTTTCATGCAATTGATTTACTATAGCTTCTTAAAATGCTAACATGGCTAATAACAATGCAGTTTTGACACTCTTCAGAGAAGGAGATTACAACCTCTCTGGGCAACCTGTTCCAGTACTCTGTCATTCCCAAAGTAAAGCTTTTTCTTATGTTCAAATGGAACTTCCCCTTTGTGCTGCGGGGAGCTCCCAGAAGCAAAGACATTCTTCACAGAAGTATCATCAATATTCCACTTTATTGCTCTAGCACACTGTCTAATATACTGTATTTTCAGATACATGCGAAGCAGCACACTAATATGGGAAGGGATGCACGAGCCTAAACCATCTAGACATTGGATAACTAGCTTTGTCCACATGCCCTGACGTAGACAAGGTACGCCTACCTTGCGGTCAGCAATCTGGAAAAAGTTCCATAAAAGTTACTTATTTTGCTAACTATTTTGCTGATTACAGTCCCTCTTTTAGGGAGGCAAGGACATTATGTCCTTGCTTACAGTCACGTAGTCCACGTCCTGCTCTTTGTAGACTGGATTGTGCATGTAGGCCTGAAAAAGGTATCTTTCAGGAGCAGTCAAAATGTCCTCAACACCTCTATATAATAAGGATTAGTTCTCTGAGAAGTTTTGCATTTGGTGGAATCAATGGGAACTGAGAAAATATCATTAATAGAGAAACTAAAATTTGTTAACTTGGGGCATAACCCTTGTCCAGGTTCAGGTGTAGTAGACACAAAAGTATAAGGAAGCTTGATTTAAATACAGCTTTCTGAAACAATTGCTGACAACAGAGGAAATACACAAGTCATCCTCAGTGATCAACATTTCCAGAAGTAAATTTAAAACACTGTTGTCTCATCTTTGTGAAAAAGAAGGATAATGAGCTTGCAGAGATGGAAGTCAAATTTGTAAAACTGACATCCTGTTCATCTTTCTCAACTGTTAATTTCTTTATTCATATCGTTGTACCTGCAGATGTACATACCCTGCACACAGTGCAAGAGGTGTGTTGGAATGATAATTCAAATAATCATGGCTGGAAAAGTATAGTGATTTCTATTCCCCTTCTGTTTTGGAGATTGAGAGTCAACAAGGTAAGATGTACAGTATATAATTCATAATTCAGCATGTAATTCATCCCGTTTGATGGCTGAACCAAAAGCTAAGTAAGCGAATATGTGCTATTGAAATAAATGCCTGAGACTGAAAAAACGTGATTGGAGAAGAAAGTAACACTGAACTGAAGAATGCCTTCTTGCTTTTTTCTTTCGCTGTTGTTGTCAATAGCTCCATGAAGTTTGTATTGAAATGGATTTTTATCTGGGTGTAAAAGACCCAACAAATTGTTATAAGTGACAGTGTTTGAAAACAAATTAATCTACATGTAAAATCACAAATTAATACTTCCTATTTACATAAAAATAGAAATATAAATTGCAACTGTCTATGTCACGGTTAGTGACTATGCAGGATGCTCATGTTTTGAAGTTTATTTAAGATCAAAGTATTAGAGGCTGATTTTCCAGAAAGGAATCACAGGCTATTTTGTTTAACAAGTATTTGTAGCCTGAATAATATGCATATTTATTGAATGTGACTATTGTTTGTCTTTGAATCAAGACTGAATGAAATACAAACTTCATAAAAAGTACTAATACTAATTTTGAAGTCATTTATTAATAGCAAGCAAGTATTTGCTGTTAAAAATTATATGTTGAAAAGGAACTAGGTACAGATTGTGCAAAAATGCATTTTCTTTATGTCACTCAGGTGCTGCATCAGTGTTTATTCCAGCTTTAAGTCACATACATGTCTTTATATATAATTCAAGTTAATGATTATCAAGTGGGAAAATCCAGTTTATTCTTGTATAAACCATTCGCAACACAGCTGAAATTTGACTGAATGGAGTAATGATTGATGCTGTACTTGAAGAATTTTGGAGGGTTTGTATTGTTTTAGGTGGGTTCAGTCTTCCTACTGGTTGACTTCCCCAGAAGTCCTTTATATAGAGTACATTCGAAGTTTGCATCTTCTGATACCCTTACTTTCTAAGAAAGGTTTTTTAAAAATTAAAAAAAGAAAATAAAGTTATTAATATTACCCACACATTATTCTTGGATTTTTTTATAAAACTGGTGGAGACCTATGAAGGTCTTATGGAAAAAAAAAAAGTAATTCTTTCTTTTGTGCCAGTTTGCTATGCCACAGCCGCCTTGTGCTGGAAATACACTACAGAGGATTACTCTTGATGGGCCAGCCAAATTAAAAGGAATTCCACATGAAAGGTTCAACAGACAGTGAAATTGATTTGCATGCAGTGTCAAGTGAGTATGAAAAATCCAAGCTAATAATACAAGAAAGTGGTTATATCTCAACAAGTTAACTGCAAATTAAATCCTTTATAATGCTACAATGATGCAGATGGGTTAGTATATATGAATTACTATTAACAACAGACAACTCATTTTTCACACTTTTATTTCTAATTCCCAGCACAGCAAGAAATGCAGTATTGAGATTAGGTGTGTGTAGGAAATATGTTTTTAAATACTTTTAGATAATGCGCACAGTATTACTTTGTAATTTACTGATGATCCCTTCTATTGAACTTTTTCCATGTTTGCTTACTGTTAAGCTACTGAGATATACATAGCAATAAAAATATTCAGTGTACATGTCTGGTTAATAAAATTGAGACAAAAATGAAAAAATATTGAATTGTTTGTGCTAATGCCATTTGCTAACAGAGGCAGGATTACACCTGTTGCCTTATTAGAACAGGACCATTTCAAGCTTTGAAATACAGTTATGGGATTTTTCAGTTTAATATCAAATACATAGTATGAGTCAATATGCAACTAGAATGGTAAAGGAGCTGGAAGGTAAGCCTTACGAGGAGAGGCTGATGGAGCTGGGTCTGTTAAGCCTGGAAAAGAGGAGGCTCAGGGGTGACCTTATTGCTGTCTATAACTATCTAAAAGGTGGTTGTAGTCAGGCAGGGGTCAGTCTTTTCTCCCTAGACACTGGAGACAGGACAAGGGGTCACAGTCTTAAGCTCCATTGGGGGAGGTTTAGACTTGACATTAGGAAAAGGTTTTTCACTGAAAGAGTGATCCAGTTTTGGAATGGGCTGCCCATGGAGGTGGTTGAGTCACCATCTCTGGAGGTGTTCAGGGTGAGGCTGGATGAAGTGCTGAGTGGCATGATCTAGATGTTAGATATTAGGTTGCCTTGGTTGATTTTAGGTTGGACTGGATGATCTTTAAGGTTTTTTCCAGCCTCATCATTACTGTGATACTTTGTAACAGCTCATGATAATCAAGATTTTAAAATTCAGAAGGAAGTAAGTATACAGTTACCCAGTCTATAAATTTTTCTTTGTAACTACACATACTGCTTCATTCAAAAGAGAACAGATGTGGATTGATCTGGGAGGTTTGTATAAAAGAATTTGACTGCATTGTTTTGCTCTCTTGAGTTATATAAAACAACTTGATTGTCTTCCAAAGATAGTTCTTTCAACCTTTTTCTGCCTTGTACTCTTTAGCCTAGATACCCGTCTCAGTCTTCAGGACCTGATGAGCTAACTGGACGACTGCTGTAGCAAACAGGAGAGCTAATAGAATTATAGAACTATAGAATAATAGAATGAAAGATTCATAGAATTATAGAATATTAGAGGTTGGAAGGGTTCTCTAGAGATCATCTAGTACAACAACACTTTCAGACCAAGATCCCCTAGAGCAGAATAACACAGGAACACATCTAGGTAGGATTTTTAATGTTTCCAGAGATGGAGACTCCACAGCCTCTCTGGACAGCCTGTTCCAGAGCTCTGGTACCCAGACAACAAAAAAGCTTTTCCATACATTCAGATTGATTCTCCCATGTTCCAATTTATGCCCATTGCCTTTTGTCCTATTTCTGGGCACCGCCAAGGAGAGCCTGTTCCCATCATCCTCATGCTCAGCCCTTAGATACTTACAAGCATTGATGAGATCTCCCTTCAATCTCCTCCTCTCCAGGATAAACTGCCCCAGCTCTCTCAGTCTCTCATCATAAGAAAGGTACCCCAGACCCCTGATCATATTTGTGGCTCTGCTGTGGACTCTCTCCAGTAGCTGCCTGTCCTTCTTGAGCTGGGGAGCACAGAACTCGATGCAGTATTCTACATGTGGCCTAACCAGGGCAAAATAGAGGAGGACAAAACCTACCTCAACTTACTAGCCACACTCTTCTTAATGCACCTCAACAGACCGTTGCCCTTCTTGGCAACAAGGGCACATTTCATGCAAATTCGTATATAAATTTTGCATTGGCTGCTTCTCTTTAAAATAAAACTATCCTCTTTTCATGTAGAAGGAAAACATTTTCATGAAGAAGGATCAAATCTTGCTATATATCTAAAGTTTTTCATTTTGCAATTCATTTCTTGAAAAGCTCTGCCTCTTTCAAGATTCTGCAGTAGTGCTTTTTCCTAATCAACATTACAAAAATTCCTTCTATCTTCCTTTTGATATTTCAGACACTCATTTTGAGTCCAGTTTTTACTTACTCTTTTCAAAGAGTCTTCTATGGCAGCAATTCTTTATTCATGGTGTTTCTCTTTGATGTACCATTTGCTTGCATGCTCAGTAGTTCTCAGGTAGAAAAGTCTATCTTCATTTGTCAAGATTTGATTCAATCAAACAAAATTGGCATATCATTGACCTTGAACTTTAGAATCAACTGTTATTGTGTAAACTGAAATACAAATAAAACCTAAAAGCAAATCTGGTGCAGAAAGGAGAGAAGCCAGGAAGAGTTATGATTATTGTGGTATTGAATTTTTTTTGGTAATTTTCATTTTTTTCAATAAATGATTTTATTTCCCTACAAATATATGCATAATATATATTGACCTGAAATAATAACTGAAGGCTTTATCACTGAAGTTCATGGTTGATTTTTTGAAAGTATGTTGTGACTTGACTAGACTGTCAGTATATAATGACAAATTAGTTGTGGTACTGGGGATGGCTTCTGTGAGAAGACACCAGGAGCTGTGCCTATGGAATCATGCCTATTCCAGGCAAGTCTGATAGATGTGCCTGTAGCCAAAGCTGAACCTGTCAACAACTGGTAGAATTTCTGTGATAATATGTACAAAAGGGTAAAAAAACCTGTGCAACAGCAACAGTAGAGAGAGAGGTGTGAGGTTATACAAGAGACAGCCGTGCTGACACGAGGAAGAGGTAGTCCAGGCACCAGAGCAGATTCCACTTCTGCCTCTAGAAAAGATCATGGTGAATCAGGCTGTCCCTCTGCAGACCATGGAGGACAATGTTGAGGTAGATATCCAAACTACAGCACCTGAGAAGAAACAACCCTAGAGAAGTTAATGAAGGACCTTGTCCCATGGAAGCGGCCTCACACTGGATGAGGGAAAAGCATCAGAAGAAAGGAGTGGCAGTCACAAAGCATATGCACTGCCCCCACATACTACTATATACCACATTACCCTGCACTGCTCATGGGTGGAGGTAAAAGACTTAGGAAGTTGAGATTGGAAAGAAAAGAGGGCATAAAGAAAATTTTGTTTTGTTATTTCTTACTTTACTACTCTGTTACAACTGTTAGGCAATAAACTGAATTACATTGCCCAAGTCATACTGTTTCACATCTGAGAGTAATTGGCAAGTGATCTTCCTATTTTATGAGGTGGAATTATGTAGAGAGAAGATTAGGAGAGTTGAAGACCAGCTAGGTTTCAACCCTTTATTGGATGCAGATGGAAACTTTATCACTGAAGATAGGGAAAAGGCTGAGATGCATTATAGTTTCTTTGTCTCAGTATTTATCAGTAGAACTAGTTGTTCCCTAGACACCTAGCCTCCTGAGCTGGAAGACTGGGAAGGGTAGAATGTGACCCTCACTATCCAAGAAGAAATCCTCAGTGCCACCATTTACAAATGTGTAAGTCTATGAGGCCAGACAGGTTTCACACAAAAGTTCTGAAAGAACTGGCAGATGTGCTCGCAATTTATTGGCAGTACTGGCTATCTGGGGAGGTCCCAATGGGCTGGAGGACAGCAGCTGTGACCCCCCATATAAAAGAAAGGCAAAAAAGTAGTTCCAGAGAACGACAGACCATGTCAGTCTGACATCAGTGCTGGGGAATGTCACGGAGCAAATCATCCTGAGTGCTTTATGCACTATATATAGCAGAACCAGGTGATTAGGCTTGGATTTATGGCAGGCAGATGGGTTTATGGCAGGCAGATCCTGCTTGACTAACCTGATCTCGTCTTATGATGAAATGATCAATCTGAAGGATGAGGCAAAGGCTGTGGATGTTGTCTACTTGGACTTCCATAAAGCCTTGGACACTATTTTCAATCTTCCTCATAAAGAAACTGGATGTTTTATGGTTTGGATTGACAAACACTCTGTTGAGCGAACACGAGTTGGAGGGATGGACCCAAAGACTGGTAGTGAATGCGGTTAAATCCAGGTGATGATCAGTCAGAAGTGGTGTTCCTCAGAAATCGGTGTTGGGATCACTTTTGTTCAATATTTTATCAATGATTTTAGTGAAGAGGTTGAGTTCACCCTCAGTAAATTTGGAGACGACACCAGAATGGGTGGTACTGTTGATCTGCTTGACAGTAGAGAGGCTCTACAGAGGAATCTGGACAGGCTGGATTGGTAGGGCAAGATCAACAGCATAAGCTTTAACAGGAATAAGTGCTGGGTCATGCATTTGGACAACAAACCCAAGCAATGCTCTAGGCTTGGGGAAGAATGGCTGGAAAGCTGCTTAACAGAATATGACCTGGGATTGTTGATTGACAAGAGGCTAGACATGATGCATCAGTGTGCCAAGATGACCAAGGCCAGTGACACTTTGGCCTGTATTAGGCACAGTGTGGCCAGTAGGACCAGGAAAGTGATTGCCCCTCTGTACTTGGCACTGGTGAAGCCCTACCTTGAGTACTGTACTTAGTTTGAAGCACTTCAGTACAAGGATAGAGGTGCTGGAGTTGGATCAGAGAAGGGCAATTAGACTGGTAAAGGGTTTGGAGCACAGGTCCTGTGAGGAGTATGTGAAGGAACTGGAGCTGTTTATCTTAAAAATGAGAAGGTTGACAGGAGAACTTCTTGCTCTCTGCAGCTACCTGGAAGGACATTGCAGAGAGGCAGGTACTGGTCTCTTCTCACAAGTAACTGGTGACAGAATAAGAGACAGTGACATCAAGCTGCAACAGGAGAAATTTATATTGGGTATTTTTTCACTGAAGGGTTTTCAGGCATTGGAGCAAGCTACCCATAGAGGTGATCTAGTCCATTCCTGGACATGATCAAAAGCCACAGATGTGGTCTTAAGGAACATGATGTAGTGGTGGGTCTAATACTGGACTTGGAATGGGAGAATATGTGGTTGGACTTGAAGATCTTAAAGGTTTTTTCCAACCCAAATGATTCTATGATTCTATTTTGAATTGCAAGCTATTAAATGTATTTTCTCCCACCATATACTGTTAAGGAGGATTATTGATAAAGCATCTATGTGGGCACTTGGTGGGCGGACAAAATTGAAAGTGACTTAACAAAACTTAATATTTGTCTGAGTCTTTTTCAGTAGATATATATGGTCCTAGCTGATGTGAGAGTAAAACTAAAGGAGGTACCTGTATGCTTTCTTGAGTTCAATAGCTAACAATTTTATGACTAAAACATCAGTCAATTAACCTGTATTTTAAACAATTAAATTGAAGAGACAAGCATATGTGCAATGCTCTTACCACCAAAGAGGATGAAATTAACAATAAAATGTAATAAATTCCTAGAACAAAACATGGAGGTGATATAGTTCACAGATAAGGAATTTTCACTAAGTGTTGTAGTTCAAATTTAGGAGATTTCTTGCCTGAGGGTATGGGGGGGTAAGTCATTTGTCATCAACTCTTTGCTCAGCTTGGAATTCCAAGCCAAATTTTTTGACTTTGAAATCAGTGTGAATAGTTTGGAGCTTCCTGGATCCTGTTTAATTTCCTACTTTTCTTCTTTTTGTTCAGAAAGCAAAGACATTTAACTGGATTGAGCATGGCACAACTTGCCCTTGGAACATGGTGAAGAATGGGAATTTTGAAACTTGAAGAATCAGAGAAGGAAAGGTTTCACCTGAAATCCATTGCCTACTGAAATGAAGTTTTTTCCTCATGTGTGGCCTAGGAAAATGGCACATTGGAAGTGGAAGACTGGATTGGAAACAGATGGAACAGGAAAAAGAAGTCCTCGTGCTGAGAGTCTCATGCATGGAATGAATGGACGTCATATTTCCTATAAGGAACTGCTGGAGGCACCTTTCCTCTGAGGGGATGAAGCAACTCAACCCAGTTATGTAACAATGTGTGATTAATCTCCATGTGTCTTTGCATTGGGGCTTTAATGTTGTGTGAATTGAATGCATCATGTGTTTTACCCTAATTGCATTAGGGTTAGTTTCTTTGAACCACTTATAAACCACTTTTGAACCACTTACTTGGCCCAATAGTACATTAGCTCAGTTGATTGTTTAGTCTTATCTGAGACCTGATCAACTAATCAACTGATGGCACTGAGATGAGCTTTTAGAAGAGCTGATAGAAGAAATGTGCTACCTAGTAAGTTCTATGGACATCTTCATTCAAAATATTTGTAAGTATCACAGTATCACAGTAATGATGAGGCTGGAAAAGACCTTAAAGATCACCCAGTCCAACCTAAACCCAACCAAGGAAACCTAACATCTAACATCTAGATCATGCCACTCAGCACTTCATCCAGCCTAACCTCCAGAGAAGGCAACTTGTTCACCTCCATGAGCAGCCTGTTCAAAAATTGGATCATTCCTTAAGTGAAAAACCTTTTTCTAATGTCAAGTCTAAACCTGCCCCAATGGAGATTAAGACTATGACCCCTTGTCCTGTCTCCAGTGTCCAGGGAGAAAAGACTGATGCCCACCTGACCATAACCACCTTTTAGGTAGTTATAGACAGCAATAAGGTCACCCATGAGGCTCCTCTTTTCCTGGTTAAACAGACCCAGTTCCATCAGCCTCTCCTCATAGGGCTTAACTTTGAGGCCCTTTACCATTCTAGTTGCTCTTCTCTGGACTGGTTCCAGCACCTCAACATCCTTCCTAAACTGAGGGGCCCAGAATTGAACACAATACTCCAGGTGCGGTCTAACCAGTGCTGAACACAGAGGGAGGATAACCTCCCTCTCTCTGCTGGCCACACCATTCTTGATGCAGGCCAGGATGCAATTAGCCCTCTTGGCCGCCTGGGCACATTGCTGATTCATGCTAAGTTTACTGTTCACCAATACTCCCAAGTCTCTTTCTACCTGGGTACTAAGAACTCCATTCCCAGACTATAGTTCTGCCTGGGGTTGTTATAACCAAAATGCAGAGCCTGACACTTAGACTTGTTAAAACTTGTTAAAACTTAGATTTGTTAAAACTTGACAAAACCAGGAAAGAAAAAATATTTGATGACTTCTAATTTCAATGAACTGGAAAAATACATAACTGTTGTGAAATTTTCATTGAAATAGATGAATATAGCTTTATAGACAAAAACAGGCTTGTTCAGAAGTTAATGTGCAATAGCTATGCTCAGCAATGGAGAAGAGTCTACAACATGCAGAGAAGCATATGTGTTGCCTGGTTCATGTACTGAACATTGTAAGATCTTGAAAGAAGAGGTGGAGAAGACTGTGACCATTCCCTCTTCTGCTGATTATCTGTGAAACACACAGCCAAGAGTGAGTTTGTGCAGTGGCTGTCAAAAGGATGCTGGTGGTGCAGCTCCTGGGATGCTAACCCAGCTAGGTAGTGTTCACCTTCCTACATCCCCAAAACATGAATGCATTGCTCTAAGAAATATCAGACCATGAAAGGTAGTTTCTTGCAAGGAGGTAGCAAAAATATTAGTAATCAACTTCATTCAACCTTACCTCACATTCTCTGATAAAGCTTTAGGCTCCACTTCTTTCTTTTCATCCTGAGGAATTAATTTAATACACTCTCTCCACATTTTCTCTCTTGGGCTTTAGAAAGATCATGAGCAATAAATCACCTAAGTGATTTATTGAAAATGTGGGAAGTGGAGAAAAAGGGAACAAGGGCAGAATAATGAATTATGAACTGATTCCTGCAGGTTATTGCATGAATAGCTCCATGTGAGGTAAAGTACAAGAGTTAGAGGGCAAATGCAGATACATGATACAACACTAAGAACTTAGGATCAGTTACCTAAAGAAATGTTGTTATGAACATACTTGATGAATGTCATCATTCTAGTATGGTGAAAACGGACTTCAATCTTTAAAAGTTGCTTCCATCTTCTTATTTATCTCTCTTGCTGAAACATGATAGATCTTTTTCTTAACAGTCACTCACTAGTAGGTGTTCTAGATTATAAAAGATTCGTTTTTTACAAGTACATTTGCAAGAAATATGTTCCTCTTACAATAAAATGCTGTCCTTAATGTCAGAATCTACGTAATAATTGATTTCTATGCACTTGTCAAGACACTTGGTTAGAAGTCCTCTTGATGAAGAGTTAAATATGTTTCCAAAATACAGAATTAATCTAATAAAATAAAAAATTAATTGCAAAATTTCTTTCTGTCACTAGTGCTTCATAGGAGAGACCTGTTACTGATGAGCTGGAAGGATTTCTAGGGTTTTTCATTCAGGAAATTTTCTACCACTTTTTTTAAGGCAAAGATGCATCAGTTCATGTTAATTCTTAGTGGCAATGTAGATGAGATCCTGTTGTAGTGATTTAGATGAGAAGCCTGCTGAGATCTCTACCTGCTTTGATATAACCCTATCATGATGGCAGGCACAGATCAATGACTAATGCTGATAAAATGAGGGGAAAATCTAATGCTGGCACCTGGGGATGTCAGGGCTGAGCTACAAAGCCAGTTATGTGAGTACAGAAAAGTTATTTATCCAACACATGAGATACAACAAATGTTTTTCTTCAGTGCTGGTCGGGGTGAGATATACTTCCTGTGCTTCTGGTAAAGGAACATGCTAATGTAATTTGTTCTGTCTTAGTATCCAATCCCTCAAAATTTGGATCCACCTGCAGGAAAATCTCACATTCCATTAAAAGCAATTAACTGAATGATAGATCAAGAGGCAACAATTCAAGCTGGAGACATCCTAAGAGAGACCATGAACAAAGAAATATTTGGACAATTATACCCTTAGAATATATGCATTCACTGCTCACATGTTCTTCATGTGCCTTTTCTTTTTTCCTTTTGATTTAGTGGTGATTTCTGGCCTGAGACCAGAAATCTGGACTCATTCCCTCTCCCCAAGCAGGACATTCATCTGATTTGCTCTGACTCTGGTAGCCATAGTTCAGCATATCTAGGTGAAAGTTCACAGCCTGTCACCTCAGGCTTAAGCAACAACAGCTACTCATTTTAATTAAGTAATACTTCCATTACTATAAGGAACAACTGACAATAACAGCAACTTTATCCTGCCTGAGATTTACTAAAGTTGTTGAACTTTAGTACGACTTCTGGAATATTGTGTCCAGTTCTGGGACCCTCAGTTCAAGAAAGACAAGGAATTGCTTGAAAGAATCCAGCACAGAGGCATAAAATATGATGGAGTAGAACATCTCCCTTATGAGGAAAGATTGAGGGAGCTGGGTCTCTTTAGTTTGAAGAAATATTCTGCAATTCTGTGATTTGGTGATTCTGTGATTGAAAAAGTCAGCAACAAATAAAGTACTCAGTCATTTAAAATGGTAGTTTCTTATGAAACTCCATAGATTCAAATAACTGAATAGTAAAAGAACATAATCACAAATTGGAATAGTTAATTTGGCAACAGAATTCTGGATGTCTAGTGTGACGTGGATTTTAAAGGAAACATGTATATATAGATTTCATCCTCCAAAATTTTACCCCTGCAAAATACCAGTGTAAAATGCTCTGTGTAACTGAAATACAGTATGAAAATATCACAGGACATAGTGTGTATAAAACCCGGCAGAACCTTTTTAAGGTAAAATATATGTATTCTCATTGAGTTTCCTATGATGTCAATTTTGGAAGAGTGTGTGTATTAATTTTTACAAAGACATTCTATTAATGGAGCAAGAGGCAAACAAGAAGCTTTGTCATTATTTGCCTTTTTGAACTCTCTCCCTAAAACTCAGAGCACGGTGCAGCCTCCCAATGATAACAAGCCAAAAGAAGCATACAGCTTTATACCTGACATGGGAAAGGAGAAACTGAACTGCAATTAAAGATGGCTTGGAGCTGCTATTACTTACATCATATCCAATACTCTTTACGACAACCCCTTTTACTGAGTGCATCTTTCTTGATAATATTTTATCAGTGATGTTGCTTAAGTGTGAATGGTTTTATCTCTTCCCAGCATTTCTGTGAGCAAGTGATTTCTAGGATTGATGCAAAAAGATATTTAAATGGCCATTGAGGACTGTATCTGAAGATGCCTGCCACAGATTTTTTTTTGTTTGCAGGAATTACAAACCAAATCTACTTCTCCTACCTTGGTTAAGGAAGCTGAGAGCAGAATTACTTCTCCTTCAGTAATACTTCTCTGGATTCTATTTGGACTACCAATAGCCTTCAAAAATGTAATTTCAGTTTTAAAGTGCTTGACTGACTCTTCCTAAAGCTGCAAAACAATTATATTTTAGATTAGTATCATTGTGTTAATATTTTTAATTTGTTTGTGTTTGTAATTAGGCTTTTTCTCCCCCTCTGTGTTCAAACATTTCTGCAGTGCAAAATGCATTTGAAATGCCTTGCATGAAACTTCACTATCTTCACTGTGATTCTTTGCACCTAGGTAATAACAATAACATTTGTTTCTGTGCATTTTTGCTTATTAAAGAGCTCTGTTACATGTAATGATGGTATTCTGAGAAACTATGATTGCATGGCTCATATTTTTTACTATATGCCTTAGCATTCACTGTTAATTTATTTCCTTATTCAGAATACCCAGGAAAGGTATTAAATAGTATAATATACTTTAGACTGTAGTGATTTGTAAAATAATTTCATAAGAAAACAGTAGTAATCTTTTCAAACTAATTTGTAGAAATCTTACACAGCAGATACATTGCTTGCTTATTTAAAAAACAAAAAACAATCAACAACAACAACAACAAAAAAAAAAAAAAAAACAAAACAAAAAAACCAAAGACTTCATGACTGATATTTCAGGAAATTCACTTTCTTCTTATTCCTATGTATTGTCGTGGTAGGTTAGGATCTTGGACCTATGCCAGAGAGAATGAAAACACTGTTTCTACTGTTTCACCAAAATAACTCCCCTTCTTCTCCAATTGGACAAAACACATTGGGTGATATGATGAAAATCCAGTAGTCTGCACAGAGTCTCTGAAGCGGACAGATCCTGAAAATCATAGAACCACTAGGGATAAGAGGAGACCTCAGAAGATCTTCTATTCCAATCCCCCTGCCACAGCAGGATCACCTAGACCATGTTCCACAGGAACAGAACCAGATGGGTCTTGAACATCTCCAGAGAAGGAGTCCACAACTCCCCTGGGCAACCTGTTCCTATATTC
>VZRI01014205.1:6958-99553 GCA_013397515.1 Upupa epops | reverse complement strand
CTCCTTTCAAGTAGTTGTAGAGAGCAATAGAATCATAGAACTGCTTTGGCTGGAAGAGACCTTCAAGATCATGGAGTCCAGCCTTTTTCTATCCCTACCAGCACCACTAAACCTTGCCTCCTGACACAACATCTACCCTGCTCTTCAACATCTCAGGGATGGGGACTCAACCCCTCCCTGAGCAGGCTGTTCCAGTGCCTGACAACCCATTCAGGAAAGAAATTCCTCATGGCATCCAACCTGACCCTCCCCTGGTGCAGCTTCAGACTGTTTCCCCTTGTCAGATCACTGGCTGCTAGGGAGAACAGAGCAACTTGCACCTCTCTGCAACCTCCTTTCATGTAGTTATAGAGAGAAACAAGGAAGATCTCCTCTCAGTCTCCTCTTCTCCAGGCTAAACAGCCCCACATCACTCAGCTGTTCCTCATGTGTTCCAAAGCCTTTACTGGCTTGGTGGCTGCCTCTGTCCCTTCTCTTCAATGTCTGTCTTGTAGTGAGGGGCCCTCAAACTGGACACAAAACTCGAGGTGTGACCTCATCAAAGCTGAGTAGAGAGCGGTGCTCACTTCCCTGCTCCTGCAGGCAACACTATTCTGATACAGGCCAGGATGCCATTTTCCTTCCAGGCCACCTGGACACACTGCTGGCTCATGTGTGAGAGAGTGTGTGTGCAAAATTCCCTCCATCACTAAATAGGACTTTCAGAAGCTCATAATATCTTCTTTAAGAGGTTCCACGCTGTCAAACCTTTTTGCAGGTGATGTCTTTGCTGCTGCAGCTATAAAGACAGCTCAAATGAAATTGTTACTATTCTTGCTATTTAAAAAGCCACATCCTTTCCTTTTTTGTCTCTATTCTAAAAACCTGGCTGTACAGCATTTGATCTAAAATAAAAGAACCCCCAGCAACAAAATGAAAACAAAGTTCTCCATCCAGCATAAAGCAGTCTTGGGCAGGTTTGGCTCAAGATGCAGGTACTTGTGAGAAAATGAAAACAAAATCTTGGAAACAAAATTCTGCAGCAGCCATGGCTGTACCTCACTCTTGTGGCTTTAGTCATTATGTGGGAGTATGCCCTTAGGAATTTAGAAAAGCAGGAGAATCAATCATTGAACTATTAAGGTTGGAAGAGACCTGTAAGAGCATCAAGTCCAGCCATCAACCCAACTCCATTGTTGCTCAGCTACCTGTCTAAGCCATGAACCTGCAGCTTCTCTGGTTGAAGGCTGAGGTAGACTGTCAAGTGCTTTACTAAGTCCAGGTAAACTCCCACAGCCTTCCCCTCACCCACTAGGTGGGTCACCTGGCTGGAGAAAGAGATCAGGTTGGTCAAGCAAGACCTGCCCTTTGTAACCCCTTGCTGACTGTCCCTGATCCCCTGACTACTGCACTTGCTGTGTGAGCTCAGGATGAGCTGCTCTATAATCTTCTTCAGCACTGAGATTAGGCTGCCAGGCCTGGAGTTGCCTGGATCATCTTCCCATCTTTCTTGTGGATGAGTATCACATTAGCAGTCTCCAGTCATCTGTGACCTCCCCTGAGAGTCAGGAGCATTGATAAATGATGGAGAATATCTTGGCAAGCATCTCTGCCAGCTTTGCCCACCCTGGGATGGATACTGTCTGGTCCCATAGACCTCTCAGTGTCCAGGTCAGTAGCTGCTCCCTCTTAGGTTATGGACAGCGTATCCTGCTTTCCAGCTGTGGAGGTTAAATACCCTGAGGATAGCTGGACTGGTCATTACAGAATGAGGCAAAGAAGGCATTAAGTATCTCAGCCTTGTCCTCATCCTTGGTGATGATTTCCTCTCCATATCCAGTAAGGGGTGGAGGTTCTCCCTGACTTTTTGTTGTTGATGCATCATCAAAACATTTGTTGTTTTCCCTCACTGCAGTGACCAGATTGAGTTCTGGGCTTTTGCCCTTCTGATTTCCTCTCTAGGCCATTGTTAGATCCCTGGAGATGGTGAAGCAGATCAAGAGGAGCAGCGAGGCTGGGGAAGGGATAGGAGGGGAAGTCTGATGAAGAGAGACTGAGGGAGCTGAAAGTGTTTTGCCCAGAGGAGAACCTCAGGGGCGACCTTCTTCCTCTCTGCTACTCCCTTCAGGGAGAATGTAGTCAGGTGGGGATCAGGCTCTTCTCCCAGTCAACTGGCACCAGGACAAGAGGATAGGGCCTGAAGTTGCCTAGGGAGGGTTAGGTTGGATGATAGGAAGCCCTTTCTCACAGAAAGGGTGATGAGACCCTGGAATGGACTGCCCAGGGCAGTGGTGGATTCCTCATCCCTGGAGGTGTTGAAGGACAGCCTGGCTGTGGCCCTTAGTGCCCTGGTCTGTCTGCTGTGGTGATGTTAGGTCCTGGGCTGGGCTGGATGAGCTCAGAGGGCTTCTCCAGCCTCAATAATTCTGTGATTGTGATTCTTGAGTTGCCTGTATTACTACTACTGGTATTGCTCCTCAAAGACTGAATGGGGTTGGCAGTCGTGATAAGGACAGGGAACTATACAGCAGCAGCACAGCTGCTCTCGCTTCTCCAGCCTCAATGGGGCAATGCCAGGATGGGGCAGACAGAAGGCCATGCTTTTGTCCTCTTCTGGAGGGAAATGCTGGAGATAGAATGAAACTCCCGTGTTCTTTCTCAACATTGTTCAGGCACAGCTCTCCATCCCAAACTGGGAGCTGATGTTTTTAGTTCCTAGAAGGGTATTTCATACCCTTCTTGATGTGTGACTTGTTTGCAACCAGGCAGCTGTGGGTGAGCCCACACCGTTATTAGACAGTTACCTGCTAATAACTGGAGCTGAGCTGACAGCACAGAGGTCATCAATGGATACGAAGATTTCTGTCAGCACTGACCAGTGTCTGATTTGAATCAGAGGTCTAGAAATTATAGCTGACCACCTCCATGACCTCCTGCCAAGCAGTTGTATAACTATTTCATAGATCATATTTTCCCAGGCATATATGTTTCCTCATTTCTATGTTTTTCTGTCACTATTTTCTCACCTTTACCCATCTGTAATTATATTCTAAATCCCTTCATCATTCATTTTCAAGGCTGGAGTAAGCATTCTTTACACATATGTTATGCATTAAAAATAGAGAGCAGTAGTGATGAATAATTGGGATGATCTGAGTGAGAGACGACAAGAAATGAAGGAAATGTTGGGGGGGGGAATATCATTAGTAAGATAAAATAAGAAAATAATTGTAGCATTCTTGTGGGACCCTCATCTCGAGCCCTGATACAAGTGGCATGTCTGATGTGCAGCTAGTGTGTGTCTCAGGTGGGGCTGTGGAGATTGTGCTGTCTGTGGAACACTCTCAAAGGTACTTCTGTCTTACACCCGTAAAATGCTGGAGTAACCCAGATTTAAAACCACGAATGGGTGGCTTCAATCTACATCACTCCCCTTTGCTCTAATCTGCTAAGTCTGAGATTTGTTTTTGCAAGAAGCCCAAGAGAGTGTCCCTCCTTGCCCTGTTTCCAAGGAGATGTTTGGGCTGTGATTCTGGTTAGAGTTGTGCCTGTAACAGAACTACAGGCATCAGAAAAAGTGACCGTATGAGCCCAACCTTCATCCTTCACTCTGCAGGTTCCTCTGCACTGGACATGCGGTGGATGGCAAGATGAAGTCTTATCATCCCACAGCCCAGCTGTATTGTCTTGATTTGAGTCTGTCGTTCACCTCGTGTCAGCCCAGCCTCAGCCCATGACAGACATGCTGAATCACAGAATGCCAGGGGTTGGACGTGACCTCTAGAGATCATCTAGTCTAACCTCCTTGCCAGAGCTTGATCACCTAGATCAGGTCAAACAGGGTGGGTTTTGAATGTCTCCATAGCAGGAGACTCCATAACCTATCTGGGCAGCCTGTGCCAGGGCTCTGTCACCCTCACAGTAAAGCAATTTCTCCTCATGTTGAGGTGGAAATTCTTATGCTCTATCTTTACCCATTACTGGGCAGAACTGAAAAGAGACTCGCCCCTTCCTCTTGACACCCATCCCTCAGGTATTTCTAGATATCAATAAGATCCCCTCCTCTCAGCCTTCTTTTTAATGTTAGAATCTCTTCTCAAATGCAGGACCTTGACACCTCAATAAATTTTGCCTTTTGGTCTTTGAAACCCCTCCAGTTATTCTAATGAGGTTGTCTGATACCTAATGAGGTTTCTCACAAAGTCCGTTACCTCTCTTCACTACCATCTGCTGGCTTTTTGGTATTTTTTATCCATCATTTACAAGCACTGAACAGTTTGCTGTCCACTTTTGTTCTTCTTAAATACCTGACATAGTTTATTCTGGGTTTCTCTTTCTCTTTGGAAGGCACCACGGCAGGTAATTTTCCCCTGGATGCATTAGGTTTTGTTTGATAGTGAATTGCCTTTTGTTACTTCTCACTTGTAATTCTGTAGGTACAGATGTATTGCTGTAGTTTTGTCCTTTCTCTTCTGCACCTGACTGTGCTCTTTGCAAGCTCTTTTGCATCCCTAATGAAGGTATTACTCAGAGTCAGAACTGGAGTGAGTCGGCAAACGCTGCTCCTTCTTCACTCTCTCCTGCTGATTTGCATAGGGTTCCTTAGCGGGCTCCCTTATGTCGCTGTTCATGTAGGTCTTGATGAAACAAATAGTTCCTGCTTGTTGCTGAACTTTGAGAATCCAAACAAGCCTGCTCTTTCATCCAGTGGTTGTGCCAAACTTACTTGGCAGGATTGGAGCTTGTGCTTAAGTGCTCTGCTGAAGGGAAGCTGCTGTTTCCATCTCATTACTGTTATCCCTTACCTCTTGATTCTAGTCTTACATGTATAAAACATCAGTAATTCTCTCCACAATGGACTCTTCCTTTATCCCATGTCACTTGTTGCTTGTGTTTCCAATGCCCTTTTGAAGTTTTCTAATAGCTCTTTTAGTACTGCTTGATCCATTATTGTACTGGAGATTGAAAATAAAAGTGCTGGGCAGTAATTGCCTAGATCATTCTTCCTTCTGTGTGAATCAATACTATATTTGCTTTATTCCCAGCCTTTGGGGCTTCCATAGTTCTCCATTGCTTTCAAAAATAATTGCCAATGGTTCAGTAAATTAACTGGCTAATTCCCTCATCACCTTAGGATGAGTGCAACCAGACCAGCTGATTGATCGGTACAGGGGATATTCAAAATTTCCAGGCGTTCCTCTAACCTGCACTACATGACTGGCTATTAGGATTCTTGTTATTTCCCTTTTGCTGCATTTTTTTTTCCTTTGAGGGAAAAAAAAATACTGTAAGGGGATAATTCAACCTTTGAAGAAAATACTGGTCGTTTCATCTTCCTCTTGCTTATTAATGAAATGACTTTCTGGCCATTTTCCTCTCCCCTACAAGACATTTGTGAAAGCCATTTGTAATTTCCAATACTGCTTGGGTTAACATAAATTCAGCTAGGTTTCTCCTGTCCTTGTCATTTCTCTTTTCTCCTGTTTTTTTCTGCAATTTCTCTTCTATTTGCTGCTGCTCATTTCTGGTCTCTTTACCTCTGTGTGATGCAGATGGTGCCGTTGTCACTGACCTGTTCCTGCAAATAATTAGAGATGTATCTGGGCCCAAAGAATCCAATCCAACACCAGATTCTGTTTCACCTCTCCTGCTCTGACCTCTCACCCTGGACTTTTTGCACTTGATTTTATTTACCAGCAATGAAAAAGGAAGAGCTTTAGGGCAGATATCTACGTCTCGCTTTCCAAAAGACATTTCTTTTTCCAGGAGAGACGTAACAGGCAGGTACCAAGATTAAGCAAGCTCTGTGTCGCCAGTTGCCCTGAGCTCGGGGCTGAGACCCTCCCTACAGGCAGCAGCCCATTTTCTCCGTAATTTCTTCCTGTGACCCCAGTCAGTGTGTGATGTTCTAGCCCAGAACTCTTTATTGTTATCTCTCTCTCTCATGCACTCCTAAGGGACACCGACTCACATAGCCTTGCAGGACTTTTCCATCTTTAACTTCTTTGAACCGGTTTACCTTTTACAGCAGATCTTTCTGACTCCTTCATATCTCAGTTGTTTCTGTTTCCCAGATGCTTAGTCTTATACCTCCCAGCTCTCAAAATGCCCTTGCTTTAATAAATGATGGCAGCACACAAGCTGTGCTCTGATCACTGTTCTTGTTCTGAACAGGCAATTGTCACAAACTCTTTCCAGATTTAGGGCAGAATTTTTCCTGTCCTGTTTCTTGTGGTACCAGATCTCCAGCTGGCCTGTGTAGCTTGTAGAGTGGCTTATGGAGTTGTCCTCAGGGTAATGGAACAGAGTGGAATGTAACTGGCCTGTGTAGCTTGTAGAGTGGGTCATGGAGTTGTCCTGAGAGTAATGGAATGTATTGGGCAACTCACACACCCTGATTCTTATTTGGAGCTGCTGCTGTCCTAAAACTATAATTTTAAAGAGGGAAATTATTGATTCTCTTCTCTGATACTGCTTCATGTTCATACACCTCTATTTCGCTCATTTTGCTCATGGTGGAGGCTGATTTTGTTGTTCCCATAAACAGACACTTGGACATGAGTGACCATTAATAGCAGCTCATCTCAAGGAGAGGAAGGGAGGCAGCACGGTTATTGTATTTCTCCTGTTTAGGATTCTTTGGGAAGCTCTCCTCCCACACAGCTTTATTACCACATTCCTGGTTTCCCACAGATATCTCTTTGATACAGTCTCCTGCAAACATATGGGTAAGGCTTTAGAAATGTATTACAGGAAATATTAAAAGTACTCTCTTGTTGCCAAAAATATAATTATCCTTCTTTAAAGAGTTCCTTATAAAGACCTAGTTTGATACCACAGATGGTGTAGTCGGAAACATGGAGCTTAATTAAAAAAAAGTAAAAAGGAAAAGAAAAGAACCCCTAACTTGTCATTTCTACGCTCTATTGATTCTCCTGGGCAGTCCCTATCACCCTACAGCTCCAGAAACCTCATGTTTCTCTTATCATACTGTTCAACGCATCTTGTGCACCTTGACAGAAGCAGTCCGTGTCCCCAATTAAACCTTTTCATACTCACAGAAGTCTCATCTCATTTTGTTTAAAATGTGATCACTACTGAAAAGGGGAAAGCTGAGTGTTTCAGGCTCCTGATAAAGGGAGCATTGTGATGGTTCCTGGTTGTTTTGTGAGCAGTTCTCCATTCACAGTAGGTGGGCATCCATATTGCCCTGAGAAAGTGGATGAACTTGGACTCTTCTGTTTTGCATGTCTGGAAATGTTTCTATACATGGAAGAAATTGCCCTAAACCTTAAAATAATAGTCAACGTGCAGCATGATAACACAGTAGGTGACTTGCTGGAGTCAGTGGCAGCATATTTTGCTTCCAGGCAAGTCACCCACTCTGACTTTGTTCTTTGGGCCCTGCTGTCACAGATACTGAAGGATAGACTTCCAATTAATAGTTGCTGTGTTGCCTCACACTCAGCCATCAGGTAAGTTTGAAAAAATGCCCATTCATTTGGCACTCCCTCTTGAAATGTGCAAGGAGAATAACCAAGGGAAAGGCAGGTGGCTAAAAGCTAATGGGGATCAGAAAACAAGCAAATATTGGCTTTGGGCAAGCACCTAGGAGGATGTCGTTGAGGAAGTTGCTGTGGAGGCTGCAGTCTACCTCTGAATGCTGAGCTGCTGAACACAGCCCTGACGTTTGTTTCTACTTCTAGTGTCCTTGATGCTGAAATGCTGCAAATGTAAAAAATAAAAGTTAGAAGGAGGACAACATGAACACTGAAAGACATCATTCTCCAAGAGTTTCGTTATCAAGGAGAAGGTTAAGAGTTGACTTGAAGATGGTCAGTTGGTAAATATTTGAAGAGAAGACTGCTGATAGGAGAGGGCTCTTAAATTCAGTGATCAGAATCATGAAGCAAAACCCAGCATTGGGACAGCGAAGCAGCATGAGTTTGGATCAGAGATAAAAGATACATTTCTAGTAATGAGGATAGTTAAACATTGGAACAACTTTGCCTGTGTGCTGGGTTCCCTTGTGCTCACACATTCAAATGCAGATTTCTCTGGTACTGCTGGGTTTAGTACAGACCTGGTGGATTAATCTCTGTGCTTTGATTTTCAGACAAGCAAAGGGAAAGCAACATGTTTTGAGGCTTTTTCCTGATATCAACTTCTAAACATATTTTCCCCCCTTTCCAGCACCTGAGATGTTCCCTAATTCAGTTATGTCTCCCATCTGTCAAGAGCGGAGGAGAGTGACAAGATTGGTGAAAGGGCTGGAGGGAACCTCTGATGAGGAGAGGCTGAGGGAGCTGGGGGTGTTTAGTCTGGAGAAGAGGAGACTCAGTGGGGACCTCCTTCCTCTCTACCCTCTACCCTTCCTTCAGGGAGGGTGAAGTCAAGTGGAGGTCGTACTGTTCTCCCAGGCAATTAGCCTGAAGCTGTACCAGGGGAGGGTTACATTGGATGTTAGGAAGCCCTTCCTGCCCTAAAGGGTGATCAGACCCTGGAATGGACTGCCTAGGGCAATGATGGAGTCCCCATCCCTGGAGGTGTTTAAGGACAGCCTGGCTGTGGCTCTTAGTGCCCTGGTCTGGCTGCTGTGATGATGTTAGGTCCTGGTCTGGTCTGCATGAGCCCAGAGGGCTTTTCTAGCCTCAACATTTCTGTGATTCTGAGAAACCTTCAGCTTTTCTTCCGACATAGCAGCTCTTAGGTTTATATCACCAGACAGCACGTCTAGGGTGAGCGGCAACCCAACTCCATCAGAAGATCCCTCAGGCAAGTGAAGAGCATGACTGAAGCCTCTGTCCTATTCTTAGCTAGACTGATCGTCTCACAGTAGGTTTTTGAAGACCCTGAAGAGGATGTTCATGGTTAAACTGCACTTCAAGAGGAGATGCACCATCCTGTGGGCTAGGCCAGCTGAGGAGGTGGATGTGTCTGTTATGGTTTTGAAAAAGATAAGTAAATCTAATTTGTGTGTTTTCTGTGCAGGAGGGGGTTTGGAGTTATGGCTTTGGGCTTCTGTCCCTCCCCACCCCCTCCTCCTTATTATTCCAGTCTCCACCTGCATGTCATCTCAACTGTGTTCAGAGGAAGAGTACTTGGCACTGAGCTGGATATAGCAGCTCAGAGATCAGTGGAAAGAAAGTTTCATCTGGATTTTCATGGTTTGCTGAAATGGAAGGAGTTTTCTCCTTGTTTTGGACTGAAGGAGTCCAAATGCTGGTGCATTTCAGAAGAAAGCATGTAGAACAGAGAGCTGGACTTTAAAGTGCCTCTGGCACCGAGTTGGAACTAAAGGGACATCACAGTTCTGTAGAAACAGGAACTGTTGGAGGTGCCTTTTTAGGGTTTGTATATTATGATTTTGAGCCAGTTATGTAAGAACTTTGTGATGAATCGCTGTGCATCTTTGCATCTGTGTCTTTTATGAGGTTGGAGTTGTTTTTGTGTGGAGTGACTTAAATATCTTGGTTTTCCTCACATTGAGTAAATTTAGGGGTTGGTTTGCTTGCAATTCTTGAGTGGCATTTTTTTCAAACCCTTCACTTTGTCACTTGAGCTAAATTAATTGGTTTAAGATGTGTTTGGGGTTTTTAATCCAGAGAGTCTGACCTGCTTGACACATCAGTGCCACTCTGGCTATTGGCTGTTCTCCCTTTAGATACTGACAACCATTGGAAAATCCCTACACAACCAGATGTGCAGCTAAGGATAGATCTGCTCGGTGACACTGGCTCTGTTTGACTCTCTGTCTCTAACATGTAGAGGTGGGGTTTTGCTTATTGTCTCACTTTTGCCTGCCTTTCTCACTCTTGTAGCTATGAGCTTCCTGAAAGATACCAGCTCTGCACCAAATGGAGAAGCTTCGCTAAAGCTAAACTGAGACCAAGTCTATAAAAGTGAAGAAAGACATGAGCTCTAATGGTTCCAACTTTGCTCTAATCCTCTTACTTAATGTGAAGATTCCTCTTTATCCTCTCCAAATGTAAAAAAATGATTCCTTACACCTTCTGTCTCACCACAGGTTATACTGCTGCGTTTGTTTTCAATCTCGGCTTGATGGCAGATCTTCTGAAACGTGATTCTTTGTTCTTTTTAAACAAAGCAAAAAACCCTCTGAGCTGAATTGGAAGAAAATGATCCGTCTTTTTTTTTAAGATGCTCTTGAAAGAGTTTGGTATTTTGAACTGGGTAGCTAAATGATCCTTTTGTGCTAGCTCTGTGACCTTGGCAGACGCTTAGAGCTCTTACTAGTCTACATAATGAGCAATATAATAGTGATAATGACACTTCTGAAAGTTTAAAATAGTTTCTGTGACAATGTGTTGGTCCAGGGTGAGATAATCTTAAGTCTAATACAGTTCCGAATCTCAAACTGTATAAAAATCCCATTTGGAGATGAAGCAATGTTCTGAGATAATCTTCCCTGCGTATTGAGTTACGGTATTTGGGCCTTTCTAAATACCACTTACTGATCTTAGAGTTTTATCCTGGAATGTTGACACATCAGAAGAGTAATGACTAAGAGAAGAGTGTTGTCAATAGCAGGGGACTTGCTGGCATGTCATTACAGGTGCTTGAAACAGTGGCTATTAGAGGTGCAGCTTCACGTGCTTGAAATTTATCTGTTAATCTACCCAAACCAGCTGGCTATGTGTGGGATCCCCTGTCAACAATTTAAATATTTACAGCCCAGCACAAACCCAGCCTTTCAGGCCTGGGACAAATTGAATGCCTTTGTTTAAACGTCATACCTTATCTAGCATGGGTTTGCCAGCTACCCCAATGAATAGGGAATCTCAGTGATTGTATTTTAAGCCCAGCAGTTTCAGATATGCCCAGCAGAGAGCTTTTTGTCTCTAAAGCTCTCTGTTTCTAAAGAATGTACCCCAGAACATTTCGTTATGAAGAAAACACAGATAGGGAAGGCAAACTGTGCTACAGTGTGCCCCAGATCTGGTTATGAGTTGACATGTTGCCATGTGCTTTTCAAATGCATCTGACCCAGTCTCCATTCTTATGATGATTAGAAATTTAGACAAGTGAGTGTCACTGGGAGTTGGAGGTTCAGCTGTTGGGTTCCAGACAAACTTTCTCTGAGATACGTGGTTCGTCCAACTGGAAGCTAATTTTGTAAGGACGCTTACTGAAAACAAAGCATCACCTTGGAGTTCTCTCCAGCAACGCCAAATACCTTTTTTCTTCCTCCTGGCTGTGTTTCCAGGGTATCCAAAATCTGCTCTCCTGAAGCCAACTGCACCTGCACCTCTAGCTTCACAAATAGCACCCACTATACTGCTGAAGCTCATGACCAGCTGGTGGTATCTCAGTTGATCACAGTGTCTTTTTTCCTTTCCTCTTTGGAACAACTCCAGTGAACCCTCATTGTAAAAGTAAGCCCCTTTCTCTTTTTGCTGGTATCTGTTGCTTAGAGTCCCTGTGCATTTGCTGCCACCCCAAGCAGTGCCACTTCACTGGAAGCCCTGGGGCTTGAGGGCAACTGTAAATGTGTGGCCATGACAATGTGCATTGTCCATTCAAGCACAGGTTAAAGGTTATTACCTAAATTCATCTGCAACCAGTGTGTATTAAATGTTTTAGCATAACTGTTTTTTAGACCTTCACAAGTGTCAAGCCTTGCTGACTTATATAAGTAATTCTCAGTTTGTTTAGAGAAATATGTTTTCAAGGAAGTTCTTGAAAGTTTGCTGCAGGGATTGTCTGCTGACTCTCAATACAATTCCGCAGGTAATTAAAAGTTCCTGGACAAATTTTCTGTAAAAATATTCAAGTTCTGAAATTTTATCTGCAGACTACATTCTAATCTTAAATATTTCTCCTATTCCAAACAACTCTGACTTCCACAGTTAGAATCTCTCCATAATTCCCAGATAATTTCCTTTGCAAAAAAAGGTGAGAAGTTTCCCTTTTCCTGCACAACAGGATCAGGTTTGTTTAAACTGGGATGCAAATAGTGATGGATTATTCTCATCTTCTTAGTGAGTTTATGCACAGCCTTATTTTTATGAAGTATTTTGTAGTCTCTATCTATCTCTAGCCTCCCCTTGCTTGGAGGCTTCTGCAGACTTCACAGATGCTGGCCAGGCAGTAACTAGTCACCTCAATTTCAGCGTGGCCTCAGGTTGCTGAGTGGGTGATGGCTGGGTTTGATGGGTAATTCTGTAAGGAATGGTATTTCTATTGCACAAGGGTTCTGACTGCACAATAAATGAAGGCTTTGCAAAGACAAGCTCTAAACATACATGTCACCAAAGGCCACCCAGTGAAACCTGTTTGCAGAGTGCACAGAAAGTTGCAGAAAGACGAGGAAATCCAATAGCTGCTCTGATTCTAAAAGTAGACTCCTGAATTCACTGGATTGACTCCCACCTTGCTTTAGACCAGTTCTCCACTTTTGACTTTTGGCAGAGAAAATGGAGACTCAACCAGACTCACTCTGCTTGTTTGCTCCTAGAGCCAGCTGTAAAGAAATTCAGCTGAGTGCTTGTAGTGGTGGTAGCGTGTAGTGGGTCCTTGTTTGGATCCTCATGTGTCCCACCTCAGTTGCCATTAATGTCATGGGCCAGAGACCTCCAACCAAGAGCTCAAGCATCAGACACAAAAGGAGGGTTTAACAAACACACTGAGGAATCTGCAGGCAGTGAAGCAACTGACTCCATTTGGGGAAGAAAGGCACCCAGACATTTTAATTCACTCCCCACAATATATATTAGAATTAAACCAACCCAAGATACAGACACAGGCACATGGAGTTTTGTCACACTGCTTCTACACTGAAGTGAGATAAAATGTCCAAAACATCTTCACTGTAGACAGTTCCAGCTTCTCTCAGAAATCATGGCAGTTGTCTGACTTCAATCTTAATCCTCATAAATCTTCATAGCTCAGGATTCTCACAGTTCCTCCAGCTGAACACAGAGAAATTAGCAGACCTTGACAGTTCCTCACGCAAGTCTTCAGGAATGATAACATTTTCTCTCAGTGGCAGTGACACAGCTCCAAGCAGACACCAAGATGGAGAAGAAACAAGAAGCAAAGAGGAAGGTGGAAATCACAGGGCTGAGGGGAGAGGCAGGAGAGTGGGGGGAAGTCAGTTTTCAACTTTTTAAACCCAAACTTTAAACTTTTATGCAGAAACCACACAAATTAGACCAACAGATTCTGCTTACCTTTTAAAACAGAACAGTTCTGCAGTGCCTCTACTCATTACCAGTTTTACACAGTACACCAGAAGTTAGTTTTCTTATTTAAACCTTTACTTTTTATCCTTCTCACACACAGTACCTGCCTGAAGGCTGTGATTCTCTCTAAAACCTACCAATCACCTCTGTCACAATGCTTCTCCATGCACAGAAATCCCTTTCTTGCTCCTATCCAAACTACAAAAGCTCTGGAAGACCCTGGGAAATGGTTCTCCACAGGTCAGGGGAATGCAAAGCTTCCTGAGTCCCCATCCCTGATGTTGCTGGGTCCTGAGACACCCAAGCAGCCATCCTGGGTGGGTGTGGGGTTGCTCCACACACCAAGAAATCAGCAGCGGTAGTTTGGGAACTCCAAGAAGTGAACAAGAGAGCAGGCTAGGACTGGACAAGGCTGCCGGTCTCATGTGAGTGTTCCATACCCAGCTTAGAAGAAGTAAGATGCAGACACATGTACCACAGCTATGGAGTTCTGGCAAGTTCCAGTGGAATTGTGGAGTTACTGAGAAAAAAACAGTAGCTAGCAAAGACATGATGGCTTTTCACACCTCTGAATTTGCTCAGGAAGAGAATTTGATCCATGACAACAAGGATAAAATTACCCAGTTTTAGTGTGGGATGCCATTAATGCCTAGTAACACCAGAATATCTTCATACTCTGATCCTCAGTGATTTTTTCATTCATTTCTCCATCTATCTAACACATCCTTCTACATTTCTCTCTTCGGCAGGCTATTCTACAGTTTGTGGATGCCTTGCAAAGGGCTGACAGCCCCTGTTGACAGTGGAGCCACTACAGTGAGCAGTGTGGGCACCCAGAAGGCGAGAGAACATTTGGAAAGGTTTGTATTGCAATTCCCAATTTCATGGATAACTCTGAAAGTTGTACTATCTATGCTGCCTGAGTGGCAGCTGCTTGTAAGCCTTGAGGGGAAAATACTAAATATCACTTGCTTGTTCATGAGTAAGGTGATCTTACTCATTTGAACTGGGGTTTATTTTGTACCTTTTATATGACCTGAAGCACCGAGTGTTACTTTGGAGCTCCAGAAGTCTTCTACCCTGTGTCTTTGAAGCAGCCCACCCTACCAGGCTTGGCACTCGGATGTGGCATTTCAGTAGCACTTTTGGCTTGCGGGGTAATTGAGGTCTCTGAAGACCCTGAACAGAACAGAATGCATGTTCATCCCCTGCAGAAATGATTGACTGTCCCAGTGATCCCCTAATGACTTGTCATAATACTCCTGTGAGATTTGTAATACCCCTGTGGAGTTTGCCAGGAAATGTAAGATTTAAAGGGCCAAGCTTCAGAATGTTTTCATAACACGCATTCAAGCTGGCCCCAGTTTTTCATGTGTTTCTCTTCTTTTCTTCTCAAAATAGAAAAAAAAAAAGCCTGAGAAAAGACAGAGAATGATATCCCTGTGTTATTTCACTGTCCTAAACTTATTTGGATAAGACTTGCACTGCAAAGGGGCTCCTGGAGAAAAACTTAGGCCAGAAGGAAAGTGAAAAAAGCAAAGGGTTTGATTTGTTTTTTGCAAGTTGGGCCACTTGGTGATTGTTCAAATAAATTCGGTTTGTTCTAGTGCCTGGTTCTATCAGCAACTGAGAGAACTGGGAGTAAGTTATGGCAGCAAGCCTCAGGCCACCCAGCAGATCAATACCTCCCGGAGCTGTGGTTTGATGTGACTGCCCTATCTGTGTTATCAGAAATTCCCATTTAGAGCAACTTGTTTATCCAGGGACAAACTGATTTAATTTCTTCTTTCTTTTACATGCTTACTGGTTCTCTGTCACATAACACTGATTCTAAAATGGACAGAGAAAGGAACCTGGGGTCCCTGGTGGCCAGTAGGATGACCAGGAGGCAGCAATTTGCCCTTGTAGCCAAGAAGACCAGTGGCATCTTGGGGTGAATTAGAAGGGGTTTGGTTGATAGTTGGAGAGAGGTTCTTCTCCCCCTCTACTCTGCCCTGGTGAGACCACATCTGGAAGATTATGTCCAGTTCTGGGTCCCTCAGTTCCAGAAGGACACAGAACTGCTTGAGAGAATCCAGCACAGAGCCACAAAGATGAGGAAGGGAGCGGAGCATCTCCCTGATGAGGAAAGGCTGGAGGAGGTAGATCTCTTTAGTCTGGAAAAAAGGAGTCTGAGAGGTGACCTCATTTGTGTTGATCAACATAGAAAGGATGGGTGTCAGGAGGAAGGAGCCAGGCTCTGCTCAGTGTCATCCAATGATAGGAAAAGGGTTAACAGGTGTCAGCTGGAACAGAGAAGGTTCCACATAAAGATGACATGAAGAAACTTCTTGGTGAGGGTGACAGAGCACTGGAAGGGGCTGCCTAGGTTGGTTGTGGAGTCTGCTTCTCTGGAGACATTTAAAACCCACATGGACATGTTCCTGTGTGACTGGATCTAGGGGATCCTGCCATGACAGGGGAATTGGACTGAATGATCTTTTGAGGTCCCTTCCAATCCCTAATGTTCTGTGATTCTGTGATTTATCTTCCTTGTGCAGACCACTTCCAGATATTTGCAGTACTGTGAATGTGCCCCCTAACATCAGGAAGGGATAGTGAATTGAAGCCTGAAGACTTTTAATGGGCAAATAATAGCGCCAGGTCTACATGCTGGGTTGGCGTTAATGGAGGAGGGTATGAACTAAAGAGAACTTTGGGGGTCTTTTAGTGCTAGAAGCCTGCAGCATGGAGGTTTTTAATTTACATGCTCCACTCAACATCTACTTGTGTTTGAGAGCCTGATCTTTGCAAGTGGGTTAAAATGGATAAAGCAGTTAAAGAGGTGCTGAAGTATGATTAGGTGTGGAGCACTGAGTGCAAGAACTCAGAGCAATTTCCACACTAGCTGGGCATAGAGGTACAAGCTGCTGATCACTGCCAGCTGGCAGTGCACGCAGTAGGAGATTCACAGTTATTTCAGATGTGCTCTTTAGGAATAGAGGATGGCAGCCTTAAGCTTATCTGCATGCCAAGGGAAGAGGCATCAGTGAGGAGGCCATCCTTAATAATACTGGGCTTATGTACCTTTTACGTTTTGTCACTCCTTCCTTTTGGGAAGCTAGTCTCAGTGCAGACATGCTGGGAGCAGGTTCCTGGGCTGCACCAGCCTGCTGGCAGGCACCTCTGAGGCCTGAGCCCTCAGCTGCACCAGTACTCTGAGACTTCAGACAGGAGGACCTGTGCTTCCCTCCTTCCGCCTGTAAACAGCAGGCAAAGTCACAGTGTCTCTCACTGGGCACTGGCACAGTTTGCAGTAGGGTTTTGCTGGTCTTTGATTTTCACAGGAGATGTAGAAGGAAAGGGGAGGAGAGATTGTAGTGTGTGTTTAAATTAACAGAAGCTGTTTGGCTCTATGTAGGCTCACATGGAGGATGTGTCCTAGACCAGGCACATCAGAGGAATGGGGGAGGCCATTTGACAAGAGGGAAGTACTTAAAATAATGGTATCACTTCATAGTGAACAATGAGGTCAGGGTTATGAAGAAGTCCGAACTGTGTCAGAGCTCCTCATTTCAAACTAATGAACCCTTTGATGGCAGGAGCCGGAGTCTCTTGACGAAGGAGATGGACCATTTGCAGCAAAGTGGTGATGTCAGTGTCAGCAGCAGCACAGAGAGGTTAAAGACAGTCATTTAATTCACTTGGGCAAGAATGTTTCACCTTTTTGGTCAGGGGGTCTGCACAAATTCCTCTTCTGGGTTCAAGTTCAACACGTTATCTTCAAAATGTCAAAGCCAAACAGAGTTCAGTTTTACATGCTCACACAGACGTTCACCTTTTATTCATCAGAAACATCTTGTTTCATGGCTCATAAATATTAAGCCAATATAAATGTAACCCCTGTGCTCTCAGGGCTCATCAGGAGCGAGTGAGTTTAAAAGCTCAAATTTCTGAGCTGCAGTCTTTTGTTCTGTTGTTACCATCCTCTGCTAGAGGCTGCACCAACACAAATTTAGAAATTATGTCCATTCCTGATTCCTACCTCCCCAGCTGCCAGCAGCTCAACACCATGAACTGGCTGTAAGCCTGACTTGGTGAGTTTTGAAACCAACAATGCAAAGGTCTGGAGTGATAGGGTGAGGGGCAATGGTTTCACAAGAGAAGGACAGATTGAAATGGGCTGTTAGGAAGAAGTTCTTGAGCAGGAGGGGGATTGAACACTGGAACAGGCTGCCCAGGGAGCCCCATCCCTGGAGATCTTCAAGGGGAGGCTGGACAAGGCTCTGGGAAACTTGATGTAGTTGAGGATGCCCCTGCTCCCTGCATGGGAGTTGGACTAGATGACCTTGGGAGTCCCTCCCTGCCCAGGCCATTCTAGGATTATATGATTCAATAAAAACATGTCTGTCTCCAGTGTCCTGTCCACTCAGGCTGTGTCCCATGCAGTGCCAGGCCATCACTGCTTTCTGTGGTGCTGTGTCTGTGCCCTTCCTCAGCAATTTGTTTTCTGAAGTCACTGGTAGCAGAAATGTCTTGAGTGATTTTGTGCTGTAACCTTTAAGATTAATAACTTGGCCGGGGAAAAACAGAAGTCATAAGTCTATTTGCCTCACCTACTTAACTGTGCACTTATCTGGAACAGCTTGTGAAATTCTTTAGAAAGCTAATGTATTTAGCAGATAGGGTCCAAAACTCTCTGAGAGCTCTCCAAAAGCAAACTTTAATTCACAGCCTTGATACCATGGGAGAGCTATACTTCAAGTGGTGTGATGTAAGGCTTTTCTGACATTTATATGGTGAAACACAATTCAGTCCCATATTTAAAGGGGGGAAAAAGTAAACATAAAAAGAAAATCCCTTAGGAAAGCTTTGAGGTTGACAACCAGCATTTAAATGTTGCCACGATCACCCTCATTTCCCTTCTAGGTCTCTGAGAGAAGATCTTGTGTTCCCCTTTTGTGCAGAGATATCTATATATAGTTGGCTTTGACTCTTAAAGAACAAAAGTTTTCAAAGTGCTGAATGCCCCCAGCTCTTGAGATTTCTGTCTGCAACCATATGGCACCTAGTAGTAGCTGTGCTTCTGACTACTTCTGCCAGTGAGCATGCCATGCCTCTCTATGTAGAAAGCTGTGTTAGCTCTGAGGCTACTCCTGTTGCCTCTTGCTTCATCTCTCTCACTGTGCATCTTCCTCAGTCTCACCCGCTACCTGCTGTTTACAGAGACAGGGCACAGAGCCTGCTGCCTGATTCTGATATCAAACGTGATGCTCCTGTCATACCCACAGAGGACCACAAAGATAGCTGGGTGGGTGAGCAATGTGATAGTGAAATTGATGATAAAAAAGGATTAAATGCCATTCTGTCAGTCTGCAGGGGCCAAAAAAGCCTTGCAGGGGTTGATGATGTCCTCTGCTGGAGACAGTGCTTGGAGGATTACCTACACTCTCGGCAGGTGATGACTAGTGTAGAGACCCGAAAAGTGGCAGGAGTACCAGGTGGCTTTGCAGAGGGCATTTCACTCCTCCAGCTGAGCCACTGACCCTCATCAGCTGCAGAGACCTTGTGCTGTGGTTGTGACTCATGTAGGATGCACCTGGCGAAGCTTCAAACTCCTTTTAAAGGAGGTGAGTGGGGTTGAGTGTCACTCCGCAACAGCCCAGCCCACTGGGCATGGTGCAGAAATGGGTTTAAAGGGACAAGCTGACGTCCCAGGGGACATGCGGTTGGATATTGTATTATATGAGTCACAGTTCACTCTGTCTTTACACAGGAGGTAATCCTGAATTCCATGTGGAGTACCTATGCTATCAAAAGCAGATTAGAGCTTATCCCCATGCTCTCTTGACGAGTCTTTCAGTGTAGCTGGATGAGCGTGGCATTAGGAGAGTGATGCTGCTGGAGGGTCTATTTTTCTGATGAGGCAAGAGATGAAATCCTGACTGCCTGTTGTTATTCAAGAGCTGATGGTGTTTTCTGTGCCGAGAAACCCGATGACTCTTGCCCTGTGTGAACACATTACTTTTCACTTCAGTTTCCATGGCATTTTGCTGTTCTTGGCCCAAATAATTGTTCCTTCCTTGTGAGGGCCATGGAACTGAATAGCAAACTCTTTCAGGCCAGATGTAGCAGCATGGCAGGCTCTGTGGTGAAACTTAGTGTTGATTTAGCAGAGTAATTATGTCTGTGAGGAGTCACCATGGCTGTGGTTTGTAGTCAAAGCCTCATAGTACTCTGAAAGAAGCTCCATCAGGCCACACCTGAAGAGGTACCAATGTACCTAGAAGTCAGAGGTTGTAGCACCCAGTGCTGAGATGAGCAGTCGAGGAGCTGGAGCCCTGTGTCAGACATCTGTGTGCCTTTCAGAACCCCCCACCTCTGGCTGAACAGATGTCGTACACGGACCAGAGGGGCAGCCTAGCCTCAGGGTGTGCTTGTAGGGCAGTAGGGTAGCACCTCCAACCTGCAGGGTGGTGGTATTCCTGGGCCAGAAGCTGTTTCTCTGTCTTTCCCTTTGGGAAAAATGGGCAGAGGTCCTGAGGGTCATGATTAGGGCTGTTTCCCCAAGGGGCAAGAAGATAGAATCATAGAATCATTATCAAGGTTGGAAAAGACCTTCAAGATCATCAGTTCTAACCATCTGCCCTACAAACCACTAAACCATCTCCCAAAACATCATGATGTTTCATTCCCTCAATCACCTGGAAGACACCAAATACACACAAATGAGAAGGTGAGAGGTGAGAGATGGCATCTGAGGACCTGCTTCCATTTCAGCTCAGATCTTCTACCTGGGGATCATAAGAGAAGTTCCTGTTTTCCCTCTCATCGTTTGGTTTGAAGAGACCAATGTCTGAGCAAGTGGCATGAGTTCAGCATATTCTCATCAGCCTCTCAGATCTTGTGGATCGTACTCCAAGGTCTAGTTTCTTCACAGGAACTGTAGTTCGACATAGCCCAGGTATTAAAATCAAGAAAGGACTGTTTGCTACACTCCTTTCTTGATTTTAAACAACCCAAGGCATTTCCAACACAAAGGTGAACAGAAACTTCTACCTCTATTGGGGGTGTTGGTCGACAAAAAACTCAACATGAGCCAGCAGTGTTCGCTTGCAGCCCAGAAAGCCAACTGCATCCTGCACTGCATCAAGAGAAGCGTGACCAGTAGGTCAAGGGAGGTGATCCTCCCCCTCTATTCTGCTCTCATGAGACCCCATCTGGAGTACTGGGTCCAGTTCTGGAGCCCCCAACACAGGAAAGATGTTGAACTGTTGGAATGTGTCCAGAGAAGGGCCATGAGGATGATTGGAGGGCTGGAGCACCTCTCCTACTGAGACAGGCTGAGAGAGTTGGGGCTGTTCAGCCTGGAGAAGAGGTGACTCAGGGGAGATCTTAGAGCAGCCTTCCAGTACCTGAAGAGGGCTACAGGAAAGTTGGGCAGGGGCTGTTTCCAAGGGCTTGTAGTGGTAGGAGCCGGAGTAATGGTTTCAATCTGGAATAGGGGAGGTTTAGACTGGAAGTCAGGAGGAAGTTCTTCATGCTGAGGGTACTGAGACACTGGAACACTTTGCCCAGGGAGGTTGTTGTTGCCCCCTCCCTGAAAGTGTTTGAGGTCAGATTGGCTGGGGCCTTGAACAACCTGGTCTAGTGGGAGGTGTCCCTGCTTACGTCAAGGGAGTTGAAACTAGATGATCTTTAAGGTCCCTTCCAACCTGAACCAGTCTATGAATCTATGAAACTTCCCAAGTCAGCATTCTCCTGAACAGATGAGTTTTCTAATAGCAGGTCCAGAGAACTGTTGCTTATCCTTTGTATACTTTGGTATTATCTGGATAATCCAGGAAGGTTTCTAGCATCTTTTAAAGCATTCATTCCTTTTTTGTCATAGAAAGTGCTATTTGATGGAAGTGACAGTCATTTCAATCAAAGCATTATGCTTTAGAGAGACATGAATTTAACAGGTGGACCACCCAGTGGATTACAAACTGGCTGAACAGTCATATTCAAAGAGTTGTGATAATGACTCTATGTCCAAGTAGAGAATAGTTATGAGTGGTGTCCTCAGGGGTTTGTTATGGGCCTAGTGCTGTTTATCATCTCTGTGGGTGCCACAGACCGTGACACTGGGTGCCCCTGCAGCAAGTTGGCCAAGCTGTGTGAGGTGATCAACACGCCAGAGAGAGCAGGGAGGCCATCCAGGACCTTGGATGTGGCCTATGCAAACTGCCTGAGGTTCAGGAAGTCCAAGCGCAGGGTCCTTCATCTGACTTGTGCTAATCCCAAGCACAAATCCATATTGGATGGTGAATGGATTGAGAGCAGCCCTGAGGAGAAGTACTTGGGGGTATCAGTAAATGAGAAGCTCAGCATGAGCTGGCTGTGTGTGAGAGCAGCCCATGAGGACAACCATGTCCTGGGTTGGATCAAAAGAAGTGTCTCCAGCAGGTCCCGCATCCCACTCTGGAGTCTCCAGTACAATGGCGTGTAACTGTTGTAGCGGGTCCATAGGAGGTCACAAGGATTATCAGAGGACTGGAACGCCTCTGGTGTGGGGACAGACTGAGGGTACTGAGGCTGTTCATCCTAAAGAAGAGAAGGCTTTTGTGGGACCCACCTTCCAGTACCTAAAGGGGACTTATAGGAAAGCTTAGACAAGGAGCAACGACTTCTTAGGGGGGATTCTAATGATAGATTGACAAGGGGGATGGTGGATAGATGTAGATTAGATCTCTGGAGGAAATTCTTTACAGTGAGGGTACTGAGGCCCTGGAACAAGTTGTCCAGGGAGGCTGTGGCTGCTCCATCATCCCAGGAAGTGTTGAAGGCCAGGTTGGATAGGGCTCTGGGCAACCTGGTTTGGTGAGAGATGTCGCTGTCCATGGTAGGGGTTTGGAAATGGATGATCTCAGTCCATTACAACCTAAGCCCTTCTCTGATTCATGCATCACTGTTTAATGAAGCTTGTGAGTCAGGGCTTTCTAAAATGCACTTGGATTCTGCATTACAATACCCAGTAATAGACGAATTATCTTACTGGGTACACAGGAGAAAAGCTTTGCTCTGGAACAATGTGAAGACATTCGCAAAGAGGACTGGCTAGAATTCTGCCCTGAAACAAGGGCTCTGCTGGTATAGCAATTCCTATTGGTAAGTTCATCCCTAAATACATTGTTTTATCATTATTTTCCTATTAGTGTGAAAAAAACTCCATAAAAATATTACTTGTTCCAACATATATCTCAGTTACTAAGGTTACTAGACAAGATGAGTTTCACAGTACCTAAATACGCTGTCCTCCCCCACACTGACTGAAGAGAAGAATCTGCCCTAATAAATTAGCCATGGTAAATGCAGCCTGACCTACAAATTAAGAAACGCAAGGTTAAGTACAAACATCGATCAAAGGCAAGCACTATAAATAGATAACATCCTGAAGAATCTATGCCTGCAAAGCAAGAGGCTCTTAGAGTCTTCACACTTGCTGGCAAATTCTGCTTTAGTGTTCTACTCACCGAAAGAGGAAGGTTCTGCTCACATGCAATCAAAGGAAATGTTTTTCAGCAAGAAGTCTTGTCACTTCCACAGAGTAGGAAAAACCCAACATCCTCCATGAGACTTTGCAGGGAGGTTCAGCACAGCTTCTCCAGAACCAAGCTGTGACCTGACACAGAGATCACTGCCTGCCATGGTTTACACCCCAGTGCCCAGCAGCCACTTACACACTCAAACCTCTGGAGAAGATACAACAGGAAACTTTAGGATTGAGACACAGGACAGGGAGGGCTCACTCACCAGTTGTGATGATGGGCAAAAGCAGACACAGCTTGGAGAAAACAAAGTCAGTTTAATTTAAGCCACAATATGCCACCAGGTCAGGGAGACTGGCTGTTCTTAAATGCACCTTCTGACCCTCAGCTGTGGGGAGATTTCCTGAAGCTTCTTACAGGGGCCATGCCAGCAGGTCCCTTCCTCAGTCCAAAACCCTGCCAGACACAAACCTGACGCACTCGCACAGATGAGAAATTGCTGCTTTGATTTTGCATCTATCCCTTGTTCTCTATGCACCGCAACTGCCCTGTGTTTGGCGAATAGGCTGCCATGTCCACAAAGAGCATCTGATGTTTTGGAACACAGTGTCACTCAGGTATGGGGTTTCTTCTGCTCCCTTTCACTGCAGGACGTTTTATCCAGGTACTGGGATTTTCACCTTTGTTCACAAGTTTTGACTTCATGCTGTGGGTAAAGTCTAAAGTTGTATTTTACAAAGGGGCATCTCTTTATCCTTCAGCTTGCAGGGGAACTGAACTCTGTAAGTAGGTGCCAGTCAGTAATGCTGAAACACAAATTTTGCAGGCAAACAAGCAGCTGCCTGACTGTCCTCACAGGTATGTTACCTCTTGGAAAGCAAGGATACCGCCTCATGTGAGCCCTTCCAGACACAGGTTTTGATTTTGTGAGGTGGGCAGCTAAAGTCCCTAAAGCTCTTACCTGAGGTGAGATCCTTTCTCTGGAGTCTTGTAATTTGCCATCACAGGTTTTGGGAACAACCTGCTTCAACGGAAGCAAGATCCCCAGTGGAGGCCTCTGAGCTTGTATGGCTGTAAATAATGGATGACAGATGCCCTCAGAGATGCAGGGCAGCCTCTAGAGAGACCGAGAACCTAGGAAATTAATTAAAATCCCATTTTCTTGTAGCTGCCACTGGCAACTGGGAATATTGTATGTAGTACTGGAAGGGATTTGGGGGCAGATACAGAACTGGAATGGTGCTGCTCAGATGAAAGCATTGTCTTTCATAACCATGGAAAGATGGAGAGGATGTGGTTTAATTATGCCACCAGCATACTAACCCAGCTGGGATTGTTGCTTAGAAGCAGGCTGTAGAAAACAAGTCTTGTCTTTTTTCCCTGAAGCTTCTTTCTTCTTTGTAGGGCTGTGACAGCTTTCCCTCTGTCAGGGCCATCAGGATACAGGAACAGCATGGTAGAGATTGGAAGAGACCCCTGGAGATCTTCTAGTCCAACCCTCCTCACTCAAAGGAGCATCTGCTGAAGCAGGATTCTCAGGATCTTAATTCACAGGACTAGAACTGTTATAGGCTGCTCAAGGCTGTGTCCAGTCAGATTTTGAGTGCCTCTGAAGACAAAGATTCCACTGTGTCCCTGGGAATCTCATCCTGATGTTTGACAAGCCTCACAGTAAATTATTCTTTTCTTATGCTTAAATTCATTTTCCTTTGTTTCAGTTTGTGCTTGTTGCTTGTACTGTCACCAGGCACTACCAGCTGCCTGGATGCTGCCTTGCACCAGGGATATAGCATGCCTTTCCTAAATCCTTGCTGACTACTTCAGACCACCTTCTTGACCTTCAGATTTGTGGTTCCCAGATGGACTGGTCGTCACCTTTGCGCATTCCTAAGTGAAGCTGACTTTTGTTGTATGCATTATTGACTCCAGTCCTAGCTTTGGGGGGTGTGTGGGGGGTGGACTTGATGATCTCTTGAGGTCCCTTCCAACTTCATCATTTCTGTAATGATGGCACCTTCATCCTTTCTCTCCTTCAAGAGGTTCCTGGAGAAGTCCCTCTCCATATGTATGTGTGTTCTGGGAAGATCATTCTCCCACACTGTGTGTATGTAAATGTAGTCTAGCAAACTACTCCAGATTAGAGGAGACTTCAGGTCTCATGTGGGCTTCCCCCAGACTATACTTTCAATTCCTGGCAACTCTTCTTTTGAAAAAAGAGCTTTTGCCCTAGAGATTTGCCATAAAGTGTTGCAGGTAGTTAATTCTGTTTCTCCACCACCCTGCCTCCCTAGCTGAGGAATTAGAGACTTAATTTCCTCACTGTTATCAACTACCGGCACATCTGCTTTCTGATTTGCTTAAGATGATTTTCAAATCAAGCTAGTACTGCACACGATTCTTTCCAATTGGTACACTGACTTCTCACCTTGGAGAAATCCTGGCCATGCCTTAAATCCTGGTGATTAACTCAGCCTCTTAATAGTATCCCAAATCACTTCTGTGCAGGTGTCTAAAATAATTTTGAGGGCAGTTTTTGGCTGCAGAAAGGAGTGGGAGAGGTGTGAGCTCCTCTCAGAGCATATTGCTGTTTTTATTGCCAACCGAGAACCATTTCGACACTGAGGCATCACTGTATTCTGCCTCTCTACCTGCCCTTTGCCTGCTAATAAATATCCTCTTTATTATCACTGGCCAATTTAGCAGCCTTCCTCAGAAAACTTGTCATCTTTGAGGTAATGGTCTCTCCTGTGAGGAGATGTTGGTGCCCAGACCGGGCACCGTGGAATGTTCTCTTGGTGTGGCACTGTCTATCCAATGTTTATATTTTCTGTGATCCATCATCCCAGCATGGAGCTTTCTCTCAGTTGAGGGCAGGGGGAAGGGAAGAGATCCAGAGTTGTCGGACTGCCCTTTAATTTTCTCTCTTGTGAATTCTGTGGGCCAAATCTTCATGTAAATGCCTTCTTGTGGAACCCAACACATAAATTGGGGCTCTGCTTGCCCCAGCCTCTCGGTCAAGGTCATTGGGACAGGTCTTGAGGCACAGCTGGAAGAAGCACAAAGAAATGATGATATGTTGTGACTCAGCAGGGGAAAGTAGTCCCAGTGCACTGGGAGCCTAAATGTGGTTAAATGTTCCTCCTCTTCTACTCCCTGTCCTGACATGGTAGTTCAGCTAGAGCAAACTGAAGAAGACACACGATAAATGCTCACACACACACACAGACAGTTGTGTACTGTAATAACTCTTAGGATGTGCTTGCTGCTGATGTGCTGCTGAGTTAAAGCTGGAGGAAACCAGCAGAGCTAAGGGGAAGCAGTACTTCCAGACTGGGCAGCTTAGACATTGCCATGGTGCCCACTTATTGGGGCTTCACTTTCTGCTAATGGAAAACATTCTGAAGGGCCTAACTCCCTCTCTTAATCCACTCCCATACCCTCATAAATTCATGACAGCTGATGGGCATCTTTTGTTCTAATGGCTTTGGTCCTCAGATGACTTCTTGTTTTACCCACATGCCCTTTGGTTTCAGACTGCATTAACTAGCAGCGTTGCCTGCCTTCAGATCAGTGAGCTGGTATGTGTTTTAACTGAGGAAAAGCACAGCTGAGTTCACACATTTTGTTAAGTGATTTATGAAATCACAGGAAGATTTGTTCAGATAAACTTAATGTATTTTATTAACACAGCACTTTGTCAGACAGAAAAGAGACAGCTCCTTCAGGCATCTTCAGCCTAATTTCTCCTGGTCCACAGGACAGAATGCAGTGACCTATATACCCTCTGCTATTGGGCTGAGCCTCCTTTTTCCCAGCTAGGGTTGTGAATGAAAGCTCTGCAGTGCCACAGCTTTAGCAAATGCAGCAGTGAGGAGATTTAAAGCACAAATGCTCTGGGGCAACCAGATACAGAGTCAGGTTTGGATCCTGACCAGACATGGCCTGTGCACCACAGGAAGGCTCTGTATTAAAAGGAGGCTCTATCAGCTGAATGGTCAGAGCATCAACCGCCTTAGTCTGTAAAAATAGCGTAAATCTCCACAAAGTATAAACAAGATCAAAATGCAACCTCATTACCAGTTACCTTGGTAAGTGCTGCGCAGCACAGAGCTCTTTGGGAGAGAGATTCTGAGAAGAAATGATGCAGCCAAAATATTATCTAATAGGCTCATAGCCTGCTACTCCCTGTCAGCCACCAGAAAAATTCTTCCTCAGAAGGGTTTCCTTTGCCAAAGGGAGTGCCGAGCTGTTGCCTGCAGTAGATAGTTTTGAAAATGCAAGTTTCTGTTGGCTAAAGCTGTAATCAGTCTTTAGTTCCTTCCTTTGGGTTATTGTGTCCAGTGCTGGCTTATGGGTGCGGGGTGGAGATTTCAATTCAGTTTGATGCTGTAATTAATTCTGCAGCAATCAAAATGCTTGCGGGAGTATGACAGCACCTTCCATCTGCAAACAGCACTATCAGGCTCCAGCAAGGCTGAAAATATGTTGTATTTACTCCAATGTAAAACAATTAATTTTCAAGCATATTTGTGGACAGTCAGAAGTCTCTGGTTATCAGAGAGAAAAGATGCAGCCTGTATCTCAGCGCCTGGGTTCTGCTGAAATCCTCCAGGTCCTGTAGAACAGAACCCAAGGGGAAAAGCAGCACTGATTATTTGGTTGGGTTTTTTGGTGTCTTGCCTACAAATAATGCAGTGTTTCTGTTACCAGTGAGTCTGCAGGAACCTGGTAGGAACTGCAACCTCATGATACAGTGAAAGGCCAAGGCATGAGGCCAGGGTGCAGCAAGCTTGAAAATAGGAGGTGCTGTATGGGCATGTCCAGTATAGCACCAGTACAGGTTGGTGACTGACCCATTGGAGAGCAGTGTAGGAGAAAGGGACCTGGGAGACCTGGTGGCCAGCAAGATGACAAGGAGCCAGCAATGGGCCCTTGTGACAAAGAAGGCCAATGGCATCCTGAGGTGGATTAGAAGGGGGGTTTATGTGACACCCACTGAGGACAGTGATGATGGTACTGCCACTGCACTGCTCATCAATTTCTTTAAAGAATTGCTCAGTAAGTAAAACATATAGGAACTGTGGCTGTATCAGTCACCCGCAGTGTGGAGGATCACTTGTAACAGTAGTGTCCCATCGCTCTATCCATCAGTATCACCATGCTTTTTAAGGTAATTGTTTTTTAAAGCTAAAACCAGGTTTTCTTTCTTATTTTCAGTTACCAGTGTTTTGTTATCCATGGGTGACTAGGGATTGGACATGAAAAACGCATGGCTGGAATGGCATGCATCCTCATGGAAGAGGATAACAGATATTTATAACTGCAAGGGGAGTAATACACTAGTGGTTTTGATTTCAAACTATGGTATTTCAAGTGCCTCGCGAAAGCAGAAGAAAATCAGTGTAGGAAAGAAGATGGTCATCCCTGAATGCCTTGCTGGAATAACATCTTTGACTTCAGTGACATCAGTGCTGATGACTGCAAAAATATAGGTAAGTGCCATGTAATTCTTTTTCCTGAGAACTTCATGGTGTTTTTATGCTTTGGAGAAAGACACGGTGGAGGAGAGGGAGGCCATCCAGAGGGACCTGAATGGGTCTGAGAGGTGGGCATGTGCCAGCCTCATGGGATTCAACAAAGCCAAGTGTAAGGTCCTGCACCTGGGTCGAGGTAATCCCAGGCACAAATACAGGCTGGGCAGAGTATCGCGTGAGAGCAGCCTTGAGGAGAAGGACCTGGGGGTGCCAGTTGATGAAAATCTCAACATGAGCTGGCAGTGTGTGAGGACAGCCCATAAGGCCAACTGTGTCCTGGGCTGCATCAAGGGAAGTGTGGCCAATAGGTTGAGGGAGGGAATACTCCCCCTCTACTTAGCTTTTGTGAGACCCCACCTATAGTCTTGTGTCCAGCTCTGGAACCCCAATGCAATAAGGACATAGAGCTGTTAGAGCAAGTTCAGAGGAGGCCACAAAGATCCTTAGAGCTGTGGGGACAGGCTGAGGGGGCTGGGGTTGTTCACTGTGGAGAAGAGGAGGCTCCAGGGAGAACTTACAGCATCTTCCAGTACCCAAAGCGGGCCTGTAAGGAAGCTGGGTAAGGGCTTTTTACAAGAGTTTATGGTGATAGGATGAGGGGAAATGGCTTTAAGATAGAAGAAGGGAGATTTAAATTAGATACTAGGAGAAAATTCGTTACAGGGAGGGTGCTGAGGCCCTGGAACAGGCTGCCCAGGGTGATTGTGGCTGCTCCATCCCTGGAAGTGTTCAAGGCCAGGTTGGATGGGACTCTGGGCAACCTGATCTGGTGAGAAACGGATCTCCCTGCCCTTGGCAGAGGGTTTGAACTAGATGATCATTGCGGTCCCTTTCAACCTAAGCCATAGAATCTGTGATTCTATGATTCAAGAGAGAAAACAAGTGCTTTGTTAAGCCATCCTGTGGTAAAGGTGTGCTGATAATTGCTGATGCCAAAGCCCAGCAAACTGTCCATTTTCACAGAACCATGGCAGAGAACATGCAGTAAAGGCTGGAGAAGGGGGTCTCCTGTTCTTGTAATCTCATATCTGCTGAGAATTCTCTTTCCTTAAGTCTAAACTCCACCTTAATGACATCAGGACCATCAATGACAGCTCATATTTGTGATGTTCCTTAATAAGACCTTGTGCAAGGGCCACCAAAAAAATCTCTGTAGATGCCCAATGACTGGGGCTGTTAGTGTCCAGCAGGGACTTTGGTTTCTCAAAGGCATGCTTCTGTTATATTTTAGCAGAGCTGTGTTTGGCACTCAGACATTATGGTTTGGCTTGTTTCAGGAAAGTGTAAAACAATGCTTTGTGTGTTATCCCATGAAGTCCTTCCACTCTGCACAGAGCTGTGTATCTTCCTTCCACTCGGATGAACCTGGTAATGTCTCCTAGTTGGAGGGTGTAATGCCAGTGTGGAGTGAGAGCAAAATAGCAATGGCACTTCATTTCAGTCTGACCACTCTGCAGGGTACCGCCAGTGCACGAACCTATATCCAGTCTGCCTCATTCTGGTCTGAAAGCTGCCACCTACTCCTTTGCATTTGGGGTCACACTCCCAGAGCTTGTACCCTGCCCCACATCCTTTCTGCTCCCTGCATCCTTGTTGAAGAAATACTGATGTCTAGACACCTTAGTTTTGTGTCTTGTCTTACATCTCTTAAGACAACTTCGGGTGTTCCCATGCTCTCCTCCTGCTCTTCCATGCTGTTTATTCTCATCTGTTGCTACTCGTGTGGGCTTTGCTCCAGTGTTCCTCTATATGTGTTAATTAGGATGTCCGGCACAGCTTTAATTCCTTTAATTTAATCATCTTTTATCTTGCTCTTCATTCCTCTTTCTCAGAAGCTCTTTTCTTGCTCTATTAAGTTCATTCCTCTTTTTGGTTCTTTACCTGTCAACAAAATAAGGTGTAATGAGCATCTATCAACATCCGTTTTCCATTTACCCATGAAGTCATTATGATCACTTTTGATTAAAATACAGATGGTCCTGAACAGAGCAGAAGAATAATTAAATGGAAGAAAGTTCACCTCAAGGCTTGTTTAAAATTTCATATGAATCCCTACCTGCATCTCCGTAATTTTACCCCATGTCTATGTTCTGTGCTCTTTTGTAATCTACAAATCTCTTTGGTATTAGAAATTCATGGACCATTTGTCTTACATTACCGGTAGTGCTAGGATAAAGCTGAAATATGTAAGTCTCAATTTACCTCCCTAGAACTGAAAGATTAGTCATCTGTAAGCAGTCAATTGTGCTGATTACAGTGATCACGAAACCAGCCACATCCCCATCTTCCTTGCACTGTTGTAGAATGGGAAATGATTGCATCAGCTTCATTTCTGCCACATGCTCTCTCACTCTCTCCTCTTTTTTTCTGCTAATTTGCATTTATTTTGAACTGAATATGAAGCATCATAGGTTATCTATGGAATATGGCTACGAAGCATAAGGTGCAGTCCTGACAGAAGCAACACCCTGACAGGAGCAACAGCCTGGCTGACCACAGAACACTTCTCCTCTGCACCAGCATACCTAAACCACAGGATTCATTATTACTCCTTGATTGGTAGGTTTGTACCATCTTCCTTTTGCTCATTTTTCTTCTGATTATCTTTCATGTACCAGATGCAGCACAATCCACCCAGTGCATCTCAAGCAGATCATCATCTTTCTTAAGGATGACTTCCCCACCGCACTTACTGACAGGCAATGTCATTCCCTTGCAGCTATGCGTGTGTGCGGCAGAGGCACAAGAAAGGTTGAACCAACTCTCTGAACTGCAGATTTCTCTTTATAGCAGATACAATAAGCATGTGGTGCACTCACTGCCTGCCAGTGTTAGTACCAGCATTGATCCTGTTTGGAAATTTCCTATTGAATTGCCTTGACAAGACATAAAAACAAGTTGGATATTGTTTGTGTGAGGGCAAGAGTTCTTCTATGGGCTCTGCCTTGTAGCATGTGTGTAATATCATCACTAATCCCCCTATTCCATACTCTGAACATTGAGGAGCTAGACAAGTGTTTAACTCTACATCCCTTCTTTTGCTCTCAATTTTCAGAACAAAAGTATCTTCATTTAAACTATTGCTGCCAGTGCCCACAGCATCACTGGAACTGAGGTATCCATGATTCTAGCATTCTGGAAAGGGACTTTAACTCAGGGCTGGGGGTGAGACGGCAAGGGGTAATGATTTTAAACTGAAAGAGGAGAGATTCAGTTTGGGGATTAGGGAGAAGTTGTTTAGTGTGAGGGTAGCAAAACACTGGAACAGGTTGCCCAGAGCAGTTGTAGAAGTTCCATTCCTGGAGGTGTTCAAGGCCAGGTTGGATGGAGCTCTGGGCAACCTGCCCATAGCACGTGTCCCTGCCCATGGCAGAGGGGTAGAACTAGATGATCATTACGATCCCTTCCAACTCTAACCTTTCTATGATTCTCTGATTCCCATTTGCCCCTGCGCTTCAGGCTGTGGAAGCTGCTGAGTGTGAACGGTCCTGAGCTGTTGAGGTTTGCAAGTAATTTTTGCCTCTGGTTTTCTTCACTCAGACTCTGCAGACTCTCTTCACTCAAAGACCTTTGTTCTAAGGAGACTGATCGCTGTTGTCTGCTGAAAGTGAAACATTTTTCTCATGTGTAGCTTTATGGAGAGTAGTTCCTCAAAAAACACATTCCTCTCTGAGTACTTTTCCCTATATTACAGTTAACTATTAATTGATTCTTCCCTGAAAATTAGCTAACAGTGATGACAAGAGCACTGGATGTCAAGGAATTTGCCCCTGTGCTGTCAGTTGCGGCACTGTGTGACTGTGGGTTCATGTAGGTTATCTGTGTCTTTGTGGTGGAGAGAGGTTCATCTGGCTGATGATAGTGAGATGGTTTGTGAGTGCACTTGTCAGGTAATACCTGAGCCCACAGGTTTAGACACTGCAACTTCGTGCCCCAAAGCCTGACTGTTGTAGGCTATAGAACAAACTTTATTGGGGGATGCTGCAGCCTGGAAGAGAGGAGCAGGACTTGAGAGCTGTTAAAGCTGAAGCACTGGAGGTCTGAGCTCTGCTCCATTGTTGGTGACAGAATCTGTCCAGTCCCAGGCACGAAGCATGGGTCTCCCTCACTCAAGGCCCATAGTACATGAAGTACAGGACAGGTTGTCTGCATAAACAGAGTACACAAGGATCCCCTAAAGCTTACTCTGAAGCAATTGTCCCCCTGTACTCACTGATGAGGCCTCACCTGAGTACTGGATTCAGTTTTGGACACCTCTCTGCACCTCTCTGAGGACATTGATGTGGTGATGCTGGTCCAAAGGAGAGCAACAAGGTTGGGGAAACATCTGGAGAACAAACCTGCTGAGGTAGCTGGTTACACTAAGAGGAAAAGTCTGAGGAGAGACCTTATTGCTGCCTACAGCTACCTGAAAGGAGGTTGCAGAGAGGTGGGGTGGGGTTGGTCTCTTCTCACGAGGAACAAGTGACAGGACAAGAGGAAAGACCCTCAAGCTGCGCCGGAGGAAGTTTAGATTGGACATTAGGAAAAACTTCTTCATGGAGAGGGTCATCAGGCCTTGGAGCACACTGACCAGGGAGGGGCTGAATTGCTGTCCCTGGATGTGTTTAAAGGCTATGTAGACCCATAGCTTAGGGACAGGGTTTAGCAGTGGTTAGGTTAATGGTTAATAGTTGGACTTGATCTTAAAGGTGTTTTCCAGCCTGAATGATTCAGTGATTCACGAGGAGAGGTTTCCCACAGCTGGGTGACTGAGCTGATGTGTCCCCTGGCACCCTCTTGTAGCTGCCCTCCTTTGGTAGCACAGGTCAGGCAAGAGAAAAATGAAGAAGAGTTACCAACTCTACTGCTGGGCAATGCAATTTCTCAGCTGCTGGAGAATGAGTTTCCTGGTTCTTTTCATGCTCATCAGACAGAGATTATTTCTACCTTCAACTTTAACGAAGAAACATGTCAAGAGACAGCGGTGGCAAACCCAATCTAGCACAATCACCTTGCAGGTACGTCACAACCAGCTCTATTGCCAAGCTAGTATTTAATTAAGCAGGGTCCTTTCAGAGCGAACCTAGCGTGACAGAGCCGGGAGTTCACCATTAACAGTGAAAATCAGCCCTTCCCAGCAGCGAGAAGGATCATTAAGTGTTTTGTCTTGTGAGCCATTCTGAAAAAACAAAGGTGTTGGGATGTTCAGCCAAATGAGCAATTCAGTTGGCTTAACTTTCCTGACCGCTTTCTAATTTAGTTTTAATGAAGATATAATTAAGAGGTAATGTCAGTAAAGCAGAACATTGTCACAGGATAATGGTCTCCCGCTGCCACATAAATGATAAATGCAGTAAATACAGAAGGAAAGCCAGGATGTTTATTTTCAAAGCGGGAGGCATTGATCCTGGGATGCTCTTGATGCCTTCATTTCCATTTTGTTAGAAGAATGAGAAGCAGCAGATTCAATCTGTTTTGGCTTGCTCCAGCTTCACAGGACAGGGAGGAAAACTCTAAAGGTGGCTCTGCTGCAGTGGGGATGTGCTGCTGCTGCTGCTGCTGCTGACAGCAGCTCATGGATCAGGCTCACTCAGATTGCTCACTTCACCCTGAGCATCCGATCGCGCTCGTACTGCCACAGCCAACGCAGCAGCCAAGCGCCTCACTCAATTGCAGGACAGTGCTGTTCGTGAAAGCAGACCTCCTCTGGCAGTGAGCCTTGTTGGTTTTGACCTGCTGGGCCCTATGACATTCCTGTCTTCTGGTGAACAACACCTGTCTGCCAGCACTGCAATAGCAAAAATGAGGACTGTGTTCCAGCACTCCCGTTGCAATGCAGGCTGCAAAATTCTTTCCGTTCTGCACGTTGGTTCACTTTGCAAAGAAATCCTCTTCCCAGGCATTTGAGCCAAGTAGTAGCTTTAACCAGTTTTTGCATTATGAAGGCTGACAAGATATCCTATCTCCTAAAGCTAAGACTGGTTTTCCAAGCAGACAACTGCATGAAATAACTGCAGGTGAGACTTCTGCTAGACAATCAGATACATCCTGGAAGTTACAACTTCCTCTAAAATTAGTGCTTGTGGAAGAGAGCTGCTTCTGTTCTGTCTGAAACATTTGGTGGTTTGAATTTTCAACCTAAAGATCATTTAGGGCACAGAGAGTATCTCTTAAGTCTTCTAAGATGCCTGAGGGATAGCACCTCTGATATAGTGCTCTTCACCAAGAGCTTGCAAAGTAGTTTACACCCATGAGGGTGAGGACTGTCCAGATACACAATCATTAGAAAAGTCCAGGGCTCTTACATTTCCATTCTGAAGAAGAAGCCAATTCAGCCTTTCAAAAATGGTAATAAAAAAATGAGAGACCAGTGGCATCCTGGGGTGGATTAGAAGGGAGGTGGTTACTAGATAGAGAGAGGTTCTCCTCCCTTTTTACTCTGCCCTGGTGACACCACATCTGGAAGACTGTATCCAGTTCTGGGCCCCTCAGTTCCAGAAAGACACAGAGCTGCTTGAGACAGTCCAGCGCAGAGCCCCCAAGAGCATGGAGTGAGTGGAGCATCTCCCTGATGAAGAAAAGTTAAAGGAGTTTGATCTCTTTAGCTTGGAAAAAAGGAGACTGAGGGGTGACCTCATTAATGTTGATCAGTATGGAAAGGGCAGGTGTCAGAAGGAAGAAGCCAGGCTCTGCTCAGTGGTGTCCAATGATAGCACAAGGGGCAAGGGGTGTCAGCTGGAACGGAGGAGGTTCCACATCAGTATGAGAAGAAACTTCTTCACAATGAGGGTGCCAGAGCGCTGGAAGGGGCTGTCCAGGTTGGTTGTAGAGTCTCTTTTTCTGGAGATGTTTAAAACTCTCCTGGACTGTTCCTGTGTGACTGGATCTAGGGAATCCATGCTGTGTCAGGGGGATTTTACTGGATGATCTTTTGAGGTCCCTCCCAATCCCTAACACTGTGATTCTATGATTATCACACCATATTGCAAGCACATCCAGCTTGTGGGGTGTTTGCTTCCAAGCCCAGAGTAACACTTATATTTAAACGTTCCCTGTGTTTGAGTTCACAGTCATTTTGCTCTTGTGCAGGAAGATGTTCACACTGATGGGAATGAGGTGAGTTCCATGTGTTTGTGATCAAGCAGTTGATGGGAATATGGAAGCAGCACTTCTGAATCCATCTTTTGGCTCATGCACATTTGAGCTGGGTCTGACACTTTCTTCAAGAAGACTTGCTGCCCCTTCATCCATACCACTGACATCGTGGAGGGTGAACACTCCTCACCTGCTTCTTTGTGAATTGCAGCATTTACCAACTCCCTGTTGCCTGGCATGGAGCACCAAGCAGTTGTTTTCCATTTACTCCTCTACAGCTGAGGTAAAGCGCTCTGTCTGATGAAATGGGACATATCTCTCTGGACCAGAGCAACTTGCATGCCACACAGAAATTGTTATGACAGATACATTCCTAGGAAAAGCTTGTTTTGTCATATCACTCTTTTACAGTCACAAGAAATTATTTTACCAACCAGCGAACCCTCAAGTCGGCATCCTAGCATCATCTTCTCAGACAGGAAAGACAGGACGGTGTAAGCTAATGTGAAACCAGCAGCAGAGCTGAGAGCAGCACACAAGTGCATGGTGTCTTCTGCTGTCAGCACGTTGCCTTGTTTTTGACTGTAGAGAGAAATTGCAGTATTAAAAGCAGTGAATGTTTTTGGAGATTATGCTGTGACTCTAGAAGACTACATGAATATGTGTCATGAGGCTGAATTTCCTTTAGGATCACCTAGTCAGAGTTTTGACTCCTGGTGTTTCTTGCAGTTTTGCTCCCTTGCAGCACCTGTTGCTTAGATGCTGATATGTCCAAAGGAATCTAAAGACATCACACATGTAGTTGTGTTTGAGTGGTGTTATGCTCACACTGCCAGAGCAAATGTTAGGAAACAAAAACCTAACAGGACTGTTTTGTTGTGGGCTGGCTCCTGCTGAGACAAGGAAGAGGACAAGCTCTCCCAAAGTAAAACATTACTCCATCAGCAGTTACAAGGCTGTTGAGGACAGCAAGTGGCTGTTGTCCAGCTGGAAGCTACCAGGAGGCAACCTATTTGCTTCCAAGAAAATACCCCATACAGCCTACTCACAGCACCAGGAGCTACAAGAACACCACAGGACTTCCACATGCAACCTGGGGTGAGAGCACCATGCTTCTCAGTGCTCTTTATATTCCTGGGTAAGGAAACATGGACATTGGCAGAGACCTGGAGGATACAATGTGCCAACACTCCTCCCTTTGGAGAGGACATGTGCATCTTCATCCGTCTGAGTGCTCCTTGCCTGGCTAAGGGGCAGGAGGAGAATGATGGATCCAGGAGGACAAACCTGAGGGATGGTGCAAGTAGCAAGAGGCTACTGGCTAGTTGCTGTAATATAAAAGACAACTGAAGCTCCTCTCACACATTTCTCAGGCCCCCGCAGAGAGGCAGCCATGGTGTCCTAGGGGCAGGTGGGGCCAGCTGTGATGCTCTTGGTGCTCTGACCATGCTGAGTTGAGGTAAGGAATAGCCAGAGAGAGTGCCTGGGCCATTCTCAGCCACTTGGACAAACTGAGGCTGCACCAGGGAGGGGAGCAGCCCTTCACTACTAACTAGCTTTAGTAAGAGCAACAAGGGATGAGCTCCCCTGCCTGGTCTCTAGACCACTGTGCCTCCCTGCTTTGCTGCAGCACCAAAGGGCCATCATGGAAACTGGCTTATTGGGCTGTCTGGTGGAAAGTAAAGCTGGAGAGAGAAGAGCAAGGAGTAATACATTTCTCTTTAAACAACCAGGAAAATACCAAGTCTTCTTGTCACCCTGCGGAGCATTAATTTTTCAGTGATCAGCACTGTAAATTCCACCAATTGGTAGAAGTAAATATGTTTTACAGCTGCCCAGGCTGAATGACTTAAAGCCTAACAAATCATTCTTTCCCTCTCCTCCCACTGGCCTTTTAACCACTCCAAACAGAGTGCCTGCTTGGCTTTTAGAGATAACCAGGGTGGGAGAGAGCAGCTGTCAGCAGCACCTAATGAATGAACTTTGAGATAGCCCAGACTTTCTCTCTGCTCAGCTACAAGGACACGAGGATAACAAGCAGAGCAGAGTCCTCTGGCAGGAACCAGGCTGAGATGTGCTCCTGAGCATCCTGCCTGTGTCACCAGGAGATGGATAACTCCATGGGAAGATGAAGCAGCTGCCTTCTCAGCAAGATGTGGGGTGCTGGAGGAAGGGAGGAGGAGCCAACACAAGCCTTGCCATGAAGGGTTTTGTGAAAGAACTTGCTGTGTTGTTGTGGAGAGGACACAGCTGAGCGTTTCGAGTGAGAGGGTACATTCATACCAAATAAGTATTCATGTTGTTTGTCAGAGTAGCATTGTCCTTTATTGCATTAAAGAGGAACACCTTTTTCTCGTGGTGATTTGGGTGGGATGTGACATTGCCTAATGTAAAAGGGGCCTGTAATATCGAGGAGACAGCCATGAAATAACGCATTACACACTGAATTGAACAGCAGGCTCATTTACATTGCTTTAATTTGGAAATGGGAACGTTCTGAAAGCATCTTCTCTGCTTGCATTCCCTTATTTGGGAAACATGGAAATTATATTTATGATAATTCAGTATTTACTGGTACAAGCATTGCAAATTCCAGAGGTGTTCGTGCGTGTGGCAGATGGATTTAATGAACTGGGTGTTTCACCCCTTCTGTTGTGCGTGGAGTCATTTTTGGCAGCCTATGAGATCCCGTAATCACCGATGAAAATGACAGCAAATGACCTTTCAGATCAGCTGAACTCACTGGTGATGCCTCTTCTGTGGTAATCCTGCTGTTTTCCAGCCTCACCTTGGACACCTTCTACCTCCTTGTGTTTGGCTGCGATTCAGACAGCTGATCCTATTGCCTGGGTAATAACTCTTGTTATTAAGTTCTTTCTCCTATAGCTAAATGGGATTGCCCCACTGTTAATTTGAGACCCTTTTACCATCTCTCCTGAAGGGAAGGCCCATCCTCATGGTGTACAAATACTCAGGCTCATTTAGGCTCTAGCTGATATTCTCTCCTGACCTATGAATTACTTTCCAGCACACCTGTCACCTGCAGTTCCTTTCCCCACTCCTGGTGCTTCTTCTAAAGTCCTTTGTGGCTTTTCAGTGTCTTTTTTAGGAAGTGAGGGTTAAAAATGCTGTGGCTTCAGCCTTTCCTATGATGCATAATGCTGCAGTCATCACTCCATTTCTATCACTCAACAGATCCCTCCTGACTCCAAACACCCTGGGGCAGTGATTGCTCTAACAGAGAATCACAGAATTAATGAGGCTGGAAAAGCCCTCTGAGCTCATCCAGCCCAGCCCAGGACCTAACATCACCACATCAGGCAGACCAGGGCACTAAGGGCCACAGCCAGGCTGTCCTTCAACAGCTCCAGGGATGGAGACTCCACCACTGCCCTGGGCAGTCCATTCCAGGGTCTGATCACCCTTTCCATGAGGAAGGGCTTCCTAACACCCAACTGAACCCTCCCCTGGTGCAGCCTGAGGCCCTATCGCCCTATCGTCATCAACGCACTGGTTGCCTGGGAGAGGAGCCCGACCACCCCCCCTGACTACAACCTCTTTTCAGGAAGTTGTAGAGAGGGAGAAGGTCTCCCCCTCTTCTGCAGGCTAAACACCCTCAGCTTCCGCAGCCTCTCCTCATCAGCCTTTCCCTCCAGTTCATTGCTCTCCTCGCAGTGTAAGCTCCTCTGTACTTCAGTACCCACTACCACCCAGAGGTCTTTTACTGTATGGATGTTTTCTAAACCTCTGTGCTGATTGTTGTTACCTCTCTCCAGGTGCATTACTGACACATTTGTCAATATTAAATGGGTTTGATTTTGTTTACATCCTCCCATGACTCAGAACCTGCCAGATAATCCTGCAAGGGGGATTTACTCACCCTTTTCACCTATTAATTTTGTATTTTGTTGCCTTCAGTGCTAGCAACTTCTAATACAGTGTTGCTTGATAGAGATCCACTGTCCATAGTACAGAGGGGAGAAAAATATTGGGATAAATAATAGAAAATTGAAAGCAGTCAATTTTTTATGAGAAAGGCAAGAAAAATACATCCTTTTCTCATGAAATGTAAAACTTGTACATGAAGGCTTCCCTCTTGCCCAAAACAGAACAAAAAGAGAGAAGCTAAAGAATCAAAACCAAATATCTTCTTTTTTAACAGAATGTTGGAAATCTTCATCAGTGCCTTGTACCTGTGTTNAAACTGAACACAGTACTCAAGGGTTTGAGGAACACTGGTGCAAGTTATCCCCAATATAAAGAGGGGTTTGTGATGGAAGCCTGAACAGAACTCCCCGATTACAAGATATGTGCTCTGACATTCATTTTTGGTGATTTTATGTGCCCACTGTGTTTAGGGCTCTTCAGCAGACAGTAAGGGAAGTTGATTTCTTTGAGAGTAAATACCCAGCAGCCAGGACTGTAACAGATATTCCGAATGGGACCAGTAATATACTTAACTCTGTCTCAAAAACCCTCTTTTCGATATGTTTCTCCTCAATATTCTCCTGGGCAATCACTAGCCCTACTAAATTTGTGGTTCTCATTTAATTCCCTGACATGTTCTTATTTTTTAAAGCTTTATTTTCAGCTATTGAAGCACAAGAAATTGCTTTTGGCCTCAAGCTTTGCTTTCCAGGGAGGTGACAAGAGACTCTGCTTTCAGAGACTGGAAGGGAATGCTTTCTACTTTGGCACAAGCAGCTGTGAGGGTGTTTCTGAGCCAATGGGCTCGTGCGCCAAACGGATGCAAATTTTCCCCTGTTCTGCCAGTAAAGGGCACAGCTCAGACAAGACCTTGAGATTAAGAAACAACTGTCATTGACGTGGGAAACCTGGGTTTAGGCACAGCCAACATTATCCTCCACCCAGGGTTTCTTCATTTATCTCTCTGTGCAACACCACAACCCATCAGTTAGTTGCAGCGTGGATAAACTGCCTGCAAGAAAGGGGTGGAGACCAGCTCTCCTGGCCCAGACATAGGGAGGGCAAGCAGGAGCCAACAGCAACTACCCCAGGACAGCTGTGGGATGGGGAGAGGCATCTCTTTGTGGTGGCAGGTAAGGCTACAGTGTGGGTGCATGGACAGCAGGTGGGACTCCACCAAGGAGTGGCTCCATGCCACAACCTCTGTCATCATGATCTGCAGGGTGCCATCTAGCTCTTAGTTACATGGAACTTCTGCACAGGTTTGAAAACTTCTTCCCAATTTTTGTTTTGTTCTTAAACCAGGTCTCCCCTGGGTGAGGGAATCAGGTCAGGGTCGGGGACAGCCCTGGCAAGAATGACCCAGCAGGTACTGGTGCCAGCTCTTTGGAAACAGGCCTGATCCAAAGCCTGTTGTCAGACAGTACATGGCATTGACTAGATGACCTCTGGAGGTCCCTTCCAACATGGACAAGTCTACGATTCCTTGGCTTAAGAGGTGAGTGCTGCACCTCTTGGTGAGTGGATGTAGATGCCCGTGAGGATGCCATTGCCCAGCTAGTCATTCTTTTCTCAGTATTACATCCAAAATGCTACTGAACTCATTACAAAGTACATCTGCTGTATAATCTTTTTTGTTCCTTTTCGTAGTCTGTAATTACAGCACCTCCAAGAGAAAAAGGTATTGGATTTTCCTGTCATGATCTATGTTTAGGGTTTGGCAGGATTCAATTTTAATTTCAACTTCAATGCTAACATTTTATTACCTGTGTTCTTTATTTATAGTTACTCACTGCCTATTTATCCTGCTGTAAATATTTCTTGACTTGCATCCAGGAAAGTGAGATGATCACTGGTGGAAGGAAAAGCAGCCTCCCTCTTCTGAACAGCCTGCATGATTTCAGAGAGATGGGGGTCTGCGCATTCACCTACTATCAAAAATTTAACTTTGAATTTCAGCAGAGAACAAATGACAAATAGATTACAAACCCCTTCCTGACAGAGCCTGTCCGTGCTGTCTTTTTTTGGAAGATTGCACAGGGTGACAACGTGAATCACGAGTAACATTCATCATGAGTTTGGGTAAGCTACAAAATACTCCTCTTTTTTTTTTTTATTGTGCTACTGAAAACAGAATGGAGCTGAGAAAAAAACTTGTTGCGAGTATTTTGTGCATTTAAATAACCTAAGAAGGTCCCATATGGAATATGAGCAAGTGTTAACAGAAAGATCATTAATCAACGCCCACTGGAAACAAAACCCACAACAGCTTAGAGAAAACAGACCACAAGTTAGCCCATGGTTAGCTGAGGAGGTGGATGTCACTGCTGGAGCATTATTTCTGAGAAAGCAGTGTGAGGACGGTCTTAGATCACACATTTCACCATCCAACCCTCCAGTACCCCCTGATATCAGCACCATTCAGCTGACACCCAACCAGTGGAAAAGGTTTTCTGAATTGAGGATGTTTGAGAAAGAACATGAGAATGTCCACCAGAAGGAAGGAAATCTCTGGAGAAAAGAAGACTCTGGGGGGACCTGAGAGCGACATTCCAGTCCTTGAAGGGGGCTACAAGAAGGCTGGAGGGGGACTGTTTAAGAAGGGCTAGAGTCATAGGACGAGGGACAATGGTTTCACATGAGAGAAGGGCGGATTGAAATGGACTGTTAGGAAGAAGTTCTTGAGCAGGAGGGGGGTTGAACACTGGAACAGGCTGCCCAGGGAGGGAGTTGAGGCCCCATCCCTGGAGCTATTCAAGGTGAGGCTGGACAAGGCTCTGGGCAACCTGTTCTATTTGAGGATGTCCATGCTCCTTGCAAGGGGATTGGACTAGATGCCCTTTGGAGGCCCCTTCCAACCCAGCCCACTCTGATTTATGAAGGTGAATTAAGCCCCAAGGTATGGGGTAGGGAGTTCCTTCCCCACATTCTGCCTACAAACAGGGATGTCCAAAGCAGTGCTGTTGGGAATGCTTACTTGTTGCTCAGTAATGCTGAAGGCTAAGAATAACCATGTTGAAATATTCATGCACTAAGGGAAAGGCTTAATTTTAAAATAATACAGAGCAATAGAAAATAATTTGTCACTACATGCAGGAAACATAAGAGTTACTGGTTTGGAACTGGGAGTGGGGAATAGGGGATCACTGCTCCCATCATGATGCTGTTATGTTTTGCTGAATTACTTGTCAGAGCAAATGAAAAAAGCCAAGGCTGTCACTGTTTTGTTGCCACCCCAATGATCCTAAGTGCTTTGAGGAAGTGGCCACCAAACATTTTATCCACAGTATTTGTAAAACAGACCTTAAGTATTATCAGTAGTATAAACTAAAAGATATTAAACGGCATTTTCCCCAAGCTAGAATATCACTGGAGAATTTAAAAATCCTAACGTGCACTAAATTGGAAAAGTACAATTATACTTTTGTGTTGGCGAGTGATTAAATCTTAAAGAAAAACACTGACTGAAAAGGAAATCCTGAAGTACAACTATCAGAGCTGAAACCCCCTTCACTTCCCCACACAATACCAACAGAGTCCATCAATTACCATTGCCAGGAACAGTTTTCAAATTAAGATGAAGGAAAAAATACCCAAGAAGAGTCCTAAATATATTATTAACAAGTCTGCATAGTAAACAAGAAAGGCATTAAATCAGCTTAGGGTTCTTGATTTATGCCAAAGATGCAGCCAGCATGAAACACTAAAGTGCTCCAGGATTTGTCTAATGAGATACTATGCTTTTCCATATGCAGCAAACAGCTCTGTATGGAGCCAGAGGAGAAAGCAATCGCTAAACCCTTCTTACTTTATGGATTTGGCAAGGAAATCTTTCTGGTCAAGTTCAGTTCTTGAATAGGTCCAAATCACACAGAATCCAAGAGTTATTGAGGCTGGAAAAGGCCTCTGAGCTCATCCATCCCAGCCCAGTACCTAACATCACCACATCAGGCAGACCAGGGCACTAAGAGCCACAGCCAGGCTGTCCTTCAACAGCTCCAGGGATGGGGACTCCAACTACTGCCCTGGGTAGCCCATTCCAGGGTCTGAGCACCTTTTCTGTGAGGAAGGGCTTCCTAACATCCAACATAGTCCTGCCCTAGCAGATTCAAGCTCTTCCCTCTCGTCCTGTAGCTGGTTGCCTGGGAGAAGAGCCTGATCCCCACCTGACTACAGTCTCCCTTCAGGAAGTTATGGAGAGGGAGAAGGTCCTCCCTGAATCTCTTCTTCTCCAGGCTAAACACTCCCAGCTCCCTCAGCCTCTCTTCACAGCCTTTCCATCCAATGCCTTCCCCAGCCTCCATGCTCCTTTGGAGCCCCTCCAGCCCTCTCTTTCTTGAAGTAAGGTGTCCAGCACTGCCCCCAGGACTCGAGGAGAGGCCTCACCAGTGATAAGTACAGGGGAGAATGACATCCCTAGTCCTTCTCCCCACACTATTGCTGATACAAGCCAGGATGCCATTGGCCTTTCATGACACCTGGGCACCCTGCTGGCTCCAGTTGTCCACCAGTACTGCCAGGTCCCTCTCTGCCATTCATATTTTTTTTTGGTCTGCTCTGAGATTTGGTGCCTCACAAAGGGAGGGAGGCAGGAGTGGGCTGGTGAGACTAGGCAGGATGCTTCCATTTATGAAGCTGGTTCTTCCCATAATAGCTGCTCCTTCAGCATTACGTGCATGAGTGAGTGAGTGCAGATGTGTGTCAAGATCTGGGGAAGCAAACCGTGGTTTCAGGATAAGCTCAGTCTCTCAGCATGTGCACTGCACTGCCTTGACATCAGTTCACCTTAGCTAATGCAGTGTTGGCCACCATCCTCCAGGAAAGCATCTGGCTGTTCTGGTAGGTAAATGAGTAGCAGATGCAAAAAAAAAATGAAGTTCACGTGGGGACAGAGGCCTGGAAGGACTTTATGAGCGATTGATCTCTGCGTGTGCTCAAGGGAGCACAGTGGGGAAGCAGATTTTGTGTCAAATCTGGTTACCCAGAAATTTCTGTAATCTGCCATCCAGCCTTGTTCCTAGACTGACTGAACCTGGTTAACGCTGGTTAACAACCAGCACAACTGGCTTTGAAGCAAATTATTAAATGTTTGAGAAAAACCTGCTTCAAATGCTTGCTAAAGGCATCTGTATCTTTATCTAGCTGGGGTGCCACTTGCCTGGCTACAGGTGAGTGTTGGGGGGAGCTGGGGAGCTGGGATTGTTCCGGTACAGTTTCCCTTCTCTTCCTTCTTCATGGCTGGACCTCAGGTGCCCCAGGTTGTTCAGCTGTTGCAGGGGGCAAAGGACACAGCTCCCAGCATCTCTTCCCCCAGTCCCCACGGTTTGTTTTGCTCCTGTGTAACCTTCTCCTGCTTCTACAGGCATTGCAGTTAACTTTAATTTTGCAAGAACACCCATGATATTAAGATGCATTTCCAGGACCCTGTGCTCCTTGGGTTCCTTATGTCCTTCTCCACAGGCACACAGGTTGTACTGGCTTTAGGGCAGCACATGGAGCTGTGTTCAGCCCCTCACTGACTCGCAGTGAGCCCAAGGTCCTCTCCAAACACTCCACACAGGGATAGGGGATGCAAATGGGCTGCTAATAGCCCTTCTCACACAGCCCTTCAAAAACCACCTGCAGCCAGGGCCAGTCCAAATAGCAGCTCTGCCTCTCTGTGCCGCAATCCCTGCTGCTCGCTAAGCTCCAATCATTAGGACCCAATGGCTTCGGGAGAGATGAATGAATTGACAGTTTTCTTGCATCCTGTTGTTCATGAATCATTGTTCCCGTCTCGAAATAATGGTAATTATTACTTTTCCGGACCTTTGGCTGATCGTCTAAGCAGAGGAGGGGGGAAAAAGAAGCAGAAAAGATGGGAGTACAAAATCAGACATATTTGAAATAAAAATAACCTCTTGCCTCTTGTCATTAGATGTGGTCCCTTCAGGTCAGAGCATATATGGGTGCGCGCGCACACACACACCCCACCTGCTCCCTCTGCTCCGTAGTGTTCAAAGTGCTTTGCCTGGTTTTAAATTGGCCAGAGTAGATGAAGGGTGGCAGGAGGTTATTTTTAATCTGTTAATGTGTTATGGGAGACTGTTGTGGCAACAAAGCATAGAAGGTGGAGGAAGGCAGAGGGAAAATGTAAAATAATTGTGTTTGAACTAAGAGAGCACATGATGTGAGAATTTCAATGCTCCTGGAATCAGATTGTTATAGGAGCAAAAACAAGGACCTTCCCCACCACCCTGCCACCTTTTTCTTCTGCGGTGAGAGGCAACGTGCCTGCCTGAAACACAGGAGTCTTGGCTTGACTGGGTCTGTGGCAAAGGGATAAGGGAGAGCCTCATTACTGGTGACCAGCCAGAAAGCTCCTGTCTGGTTACAGAGCTCAGCATAACAAGGCATGCCACCACTAGTGCACCCAGGAGCTGTGGGTTTTGTACCTCGTTGTTAGCTTAGCTCACCCTGGGAGATGATGTGACCTGACCAGATGGGCAATCAGAAGCCATCCCTGGGCAGCTGTCAGGTCCTTGTTATTTCCACTCCTTCCCTTTCAAGATACTAATTTAGTCCTGCTGCTCATGCTTGCCACATCTTCCTTTTCCCTTCACTTTCTATAAGGGCATACTTAGTGATTCCAGACAGGTCCGGCTGTGGTTAATTTGTCATGGAAAAAATAATATCAAATGGAGCAGTGCGGGGGAAACAAACAGCCCCGTGCAGAGCCTGCCTCTAATTGACTGATGAAAGGAAAATTAGGGCTGCCTCAAGAAACAATTTCCATAGCAATGGGAACAGGGAGGGACCTGTTCTGTGAGTCGTGGGTGACCCACTGCAGCTCTTTGGCTTCTGAACGACTGGGCACATTGGCACCAGCTGATTTGGGTGCCAAGGCTCCTGTCAGCATCCCATTATGGATGCTCCAGTTTGGTGGGGGACTGCTCTCCCACCAAGGAACTCTAGGGCAGGATATGTCACAAGCAAAGCCTTGCAGCATCCCAACAGCCAGTCCCAGTTGGGATGCTCTCAGCACAGCTTCAGGACGAGTACAGCATCCTCCATGACCCTGATCCCCACAAAGGAATGGCTGCCATGTTTTGAATTCTGTTCCCTTTGTGCTTCTTTTAGTTAAGAAACAGGCTTATGCCTCAGACCAAGTACTGGTTGCTATCACTTCAAACAGACTGACTCTCTTTTATTTTCTCTATTATGAAATCATCCAGGAGACTTCCAAGCAAGAGATTTTCCCCTTCAGACAAAGCTCTGCAGGTGCTGTGGGTAGTAGTGATGCATTGGCAATTATCAAGTCCACATTCCTTGGGTTTGGCGGTTTAGGTTCCTCGCTTCAAAAGTGACTAACAAAACGGGGCATATCTAGAATTTTATTTGCTTGGTTGGAGATGTCTCAAGGAAGGTTTGTTTCTGGGGAAAGAATACCACTGCAGGAGTCTTGGGGTAATGAACAACCTTCTCCCACATTGCCAGCTGCTCTTGGTCACACACGTGTGTGTAGAATACATACGTGTGTGCCTTTTGCTAGCCAGGCAGGCTGCAAAAACAAATCTCAGTGTCTGGCAGCTAAATCATGAGCCAACATAACTCTTAATTTGGCATAGTATGCAATTAATAATTTAGAAATTATTATGAAGAAACCAAACAGCTCTGAGACCACAAAAACCCGCCCTAGTTTGAGTTTGAGGCTTGAAAATCCCAATTAATTCATTTCACCTCAATACAACAGAGATATTGAAGAGCTGGAGCAGGTGCAGAGGAGGGCAATGAAGCTGGTGAAGGGCCTGGAGAATAAATCTTATGAAGAGTGATTGAAGGATCTGGGGCTGGTTGGTTTGAAGAGGAGGAGGCTAAGGGGAAACCTCATTGCTCTCTACAACTACCTGAAAGGACCTTGCAGAGAAGTGGGTGGGTGCTGGTCTCTTCTCACAGGTCATTAGCAATAGAACAAGAGGGAAGGGCTTCAAACTACATCAGAGGATGGACATTAGGAAAAGTTTTTCACAGAGAGAATAGTCAGGGGTTGGAACAGGCTGCCCAGGGAGAGGGTTGGCTTACCATCCCTGGAGGTGTTCAGAGGTCATTTAGATGTGGTGTTGGGGGATCTGGTTTAGAGGTGAACTTGTAGAATAGGGTTGATGGTTGAACTCGATGAGTCCAAAGGTCTTTTCCAACCTTAGTGATTCTATCATTTTCCATGGGAACCACCTTCCCCAAGCTGCACATCTACCAAGGCTCACTTCCCATTCCACTAGAGGCTGGTGCTGATGGGAATCTGGCACCTAGCTAGAAGTCACCTCTCACAGCACACAGCAGCTGGCCTCACTCCTGAGTTTTAAACCCATACTCTTTGCAAAGCCAGAACACACATTATGTTTTGGCATCAGAGGAAAGGCAAGGAAGGCTGCGATTTTCCTCCCTGCTGCCTTTGAGTGCCTCACCCTTTTCCACAGCCGTCCCTGGGTAAGTGGGGAAGCTGGTCACTAAACAGTCTTTGTCACGAGTGGCCTCTTGGTTACTGCTATCAAGTAATCACCATTACTGGAGAACACACTAAGGAAACAGCCTGAAAGGTAACAGTCTGGAGTCAGAGACACACAGTCGTGACATGCAATGCACCAACTGACCCTAGGCCAGATTTGTCTAAAGGCAACATTAGGTATTTTTATCTGTCTGAACTGATGGGAATAAATTTTGCAGCTCTGCACTTTGCAGACTCTGAGGAGCACACGTGCTTCAGGAATTTGCAAAGACATTAGTCCGTGTGTCAGGGACACAGCTTACAGGGGAGAAAATTAACTGAAGAGGAGGGGAATTAGGGGAAAAGAGTAGTGCTGAGAATAGAGATGGGAATTCTACTGTTTAACAAACATTTCTATTTTTTTTTCTGCAGAATCACAGAATTACTGAGGCTGGAAAAGCCCTCTGAGCTCATCCAGTCCAGCCCAGGACCTAACACCACAACAGTGGCCAGACCAGGGCACTAAGGGCCACAGCCAGGCTGTCCTTAAACCCCTCCAGGGATGGGGACTCCACCACTGCCCTGGGCAGTCCATGCCAGGGTCTGATCACCCTTTCCATGAGGAAGGGCTTCCTAACATCCAACCTAACCCTCCCCTGGCAGCTTCAGGCCCTGCCCTCTCGTCCTGGTGCTGGTTGACTGGGAGAAGAGCCTGCCCCCCACCTGACTACAATTTCCCTTCAGGGAGTTATGGAGAGAAAGAAGGCCCCCCCTGAGACAACAGGGCCTGAAGCTACCAGGAAAGGACAAATGTTAGAAAGCCCTTCCTCACAAAAAGGGGAAAAAGGGTTCTCAGACCCTGGAATGGGCTGCCCAGGGAGATGATGGGACTCCAGGGAGTCCCCATCCCTGGAGGTGTTCAAGGACAGCCTGGCTGTGGCCCTTAGTGCCCTGGTCTGGCCACTGTAGTGATGTTAGATCATGGGATGGTCTGGATGAGCTCTGAGCTCTTTTTCAGCCTCAGTAATTCTGTGATTGTGAGTCTCCTCCAGGCTGAACAACTCCAGCTCCCTTAGCCTCTCCTCATCAGCCTTTCCCTCCAGTCACTCCCCTCTTTGCTCAATTCTGGACCCACTCCATCCCCTCAATCTCTTTCTTGAAGTGATGGGCCTAGAACTGCCCCCAGGACTCGAGGGGAGGCCTCCCCAGTGCCCATTACAGGGGAAGAATCACATCCCTGGTCCTGCTGGCTACACTATTGCTGATACAAGCCAGGATGTTACTGGCCTTGTGGGCCACCTGGGCACCCTGCTGGCTCCTGTTCAGCTGGTTGTGAACCAGTACTGCCAAGTCCCTCTCTGCCAGGCAGTTCTCCAGCCAGGTATTAAATACACTTTTCAAAAGTGGCTGCTCTCAGGGGAGAAGTTCGGCTTTCTATTCAAAGATGATTGAATACTGTGAGGTTTGGAGCATTTTTCTGGTATTTTGCTTTCTAGTGTAGAAATTAAAATTTGCCAGGGAGGGGAAAGTGTTGTGTGGTTGTTGTTGAGAAATTTTAGTAAGTCTCTCCTTGCCTACCTTCACTGGGGAGTTAGAAGTTTGCACTTAATGCAGAACTGGAGCAGAGGATGAATGAGGAGAGTGACAAAATTAGATGAATCAAAGCATGCTGCTTTGGTCTTTATCCACTGTTTGGTATTTCTCTTCTTAGCCTTCTCTGGGGGCTTTTAACCACCTGTCAGGCCTCTTCTCTAGGCTATCAGCTCTCTGTACAGGGAATGCTATTGTCTTCACTCACAGCTTGACAGACAGAGAGTGAAGGGTCAGGCTTGTGGCAGTCACTGCAGATGGCCAGCTGTAAGGAGAGGTCTCATGTGGGGCACTCTTTGCTGTAGTAAACAGCAGGGAAGCCCAAATGGGAAGGCTGAAGTATTTGATGCAAAAAAATTGAGCAGAGCCCTTGTCAAGAAGAGGTTTTGATGAAAAACCAGCTGAAAACCAACACAAACAGAGCTCCTACTGCCTGACCACAGCGGCTTAGACCAGGGGAAGGGGTGTTGCTGGAGGCTGGTTGTGTTGCTACTCGCTATAGCTAGCTCCAGCTTACAGTCTTATACACCATGAACTCCAAGGTAAGGCTACATATATACTAGATAAACTTCAGCATCCTCTTCAGCTTCAGCTCAAGCCCTCGCTAATTTATGGGTTAACTAAGTCTGGACTGGTGTTTGTTCACATGCATTTACAGGGAAGGAAGGCTTGGTGCTCAGGTGTAAGTTGCACTGTTCCTAGAGAAAGCTATCAGCATTAATAGGGTAAGGATGGACCTGATTTGACAAGAGACAAGGGCTGATACTGCTATGGTGACATTTTAAATATACTCATATATGTTTTATTTGCAAAGAATGAACATAAGGCTCCAAGAGACGGAGAACTCCACCTGCTCTAGAGATGTAGCTATAGCAACCTCCACACTATTACATTGCTAATCTGCAGGTGTTGAAGAGGCATAGATAGATGCTGTTGAGTAATTCAGCTCCAAATAGACACTTTGATCTGCATAACAGCTTGCATTTATGTCCCAAATATGGATCATTTCCAGAACTGCAGCTCTTCCTTATAAAAGCAAAGTTCCCATTCTTTATTTTATAATGGGAGTCTTAAAACTCCCTGACAGGCTTGACAGCTCCATGACTTTTGGGTGGGCAGGAGCAGCGGAAAAGGAAACCTTTTCACTGGCAAAAATGACTGAACTATTTCTTGCACCTTTCATCCAAGTGACACCTCAACACAAACAAAATCAAATAAAAGAGAATAATTCTTCTACTTTCTTGTACACAAGATGTAACAATGAATTGATTGCACCTCCACATTAAAGACCGTCTATTCAGCTGCAGACACTAGCGATGGTCTCTGAGCATGAACCAGATCAGATCATGCTTCATTAGCAGATACAATGCTGTTAAAAACATCAGGCTATCATCTGTCCTGCAGTACTCTCCATGAGAAGCCATTGAACGTGGTGGGGATGGAAGTCAAGGCAAAATGCGGCTCATCATCAAACATCTCCAAAGGAGGAGCTTTTGATAAGCAGGATTTGTAATTCACTGGTTCGATAAAAAGAAGGAATTCAATGGCTCCATGAGAAAAAAATGACCTGTCATTGTATTCTGGCCAATCTGCTGGAGCAGTCCTTTAGGAGAGTGGTTCAGTCACACACTCATCATTTCATTAAAGCTGGTTAAATACATTTGATGAAGCCTCTCAAGTCTACATTGCATGCCCCTTTCATTCTCTCCTTCTTATCTTTTATTTTCTTGCTAACTGAACATCCCACAACCCAGTTGCTCCCCTCATTTCCGGAAGCAACCTCCACCTCCCTCTTTTCCTCCCGTGACTCAGCTGTGTTTTTGCAGGCTGCTGTGCAATCCCCGTGTTTATTTATCTGAGTGGCTCTTCTGTGTTAAAGAATAACCAATCAAACCAGAAAAACACACTGAATTATTTCTGTGCTTGCCAAACCCAACGGCAAATTCACATCCACCTTCCCCATGAACATCTCACAGGACAGAGCCACAGGCTGTGGCACGAGAGCCAGCTCTTTCTATGGGACCCTCCCTCGTCCTTTGTTCAGAATGTAGCTCTTCCACCAGCCTTATCCATCTGCCAAAATCAGATGTTATTCAGTCAGTCCCTAAGTTTCCTGTCCCACTGCCTTTCTGCTGGATTTCCTTCTACCTCACTGACACACTGGCTCTACCTCAGTTATTTATTGAGAGGGACTCTAGTGATGGGTCAAGGGGGGTGTTTTCAAGATAAAAGGAGATTTAGGTTGGATCTTAACAAGGAATTCCTCCCAGTAAGGGTGGTGAGACACTGGATCAGGCTGCCCAGGGAGGTTGTGGCTGCTCTGTCCCTGGAAGTGTTCAAGGCTAGGTCGGATGGAGCTCTGGGCTATCTGGTCTGGTGAGAGGTGTCGCTGCCCACGGCAGGGGAGTTAGAACTGGATGATCTCCGAGGTCCCTTCCAACCTAAGCCAGACTGTGATTCTAACTTCTGTTTTGCTGCGGCCCCATCCCCCTTACATCCACTGCCCTGGCCATTTGGGTCATCCCTGCCACCAGGACTCCCCAGGATCCACCACCTCCCTGCTCCCTGGGACATGTCAGACTGCTTGTACCTGAGTCCTGTGGCTTTTCTTAGCGCCTACTGTTGCTGTGTGTTCCCAGATGTGGTGGCTACCCATTCCTTGCAAGCTTAGGGAACAGCTGTAGGGGAGAATTACAGCATCTTTCTTGGACAATGAAAGGAAGTTGTGCTTTGGTCTTTGGTGTCTTGGTCCTGGGTGTTCTGCATGCTCCAGCCTTGTGCTGCTAGTGCAGCTTGCTGCATGCTCCAGACTGATCCTGCTAGTCCTACCTGGTTACCCATTATCAACCATACTTTCCAGCGCAGATGATCAGTCCCAAATCCCAAACCCCTTTGGGTGGGGTGGGGTGTGGGGGGGGGAGGGTCATACTAATTTGTGGTGAGTTGATTCTCTCTGGACTCCAGGTGCCCACCAAAGTCTCTCTGAACTGGACAGACAAAATATTATGAGAGGCTCATGGGTTGAAATAAGGACAGGGAGATCACTCAGGGATTCACTTCATAGGCAAAATGGACTCAGCTTGGGGAAGCTAGTTTAATTTATTACCAATCAGATCACAACAGGTTAATGAGAAAGAAACCCACATGTAAAACACCTTCTCCCTACATATCCCTTCTTCTGGGCTTAACTTCACTCCTGAATTCTCTGCCTCCCTCCTGCATCAACACAGAATGGAGGTTGCAGTCAGTTCATCTAGGGGAGGGCTCCTCACGCTCTTCCCCTGCTCTAGTGTGGGATCTCTTCCATTTGAAACGGTCCGCCATGAACTTCTCCAACAGAGGACCTTCCCACAGTCTTCTGTTCTTCACAAACTGCCCCTGCACAGGTCCCTTCTGTGGGAGCAGTCCTTCAAGAACTGACTGCTCCAGCACAGGTACTCACTGGGGACACATGCCTTGTCAGCAAACCTGCTCTGGCATGGGATCCTCTCTCCACAGGTGCACAGGTCCTGCCAGGAGCCTGTTCCAGCATGGGTTTCCAGCGGAGTCACAACGTCCTTTGGGAATCTATATACCTGCTTGGAGTCCTGCATGGAGTGCAGGTGGACAACCTGCCTCACCATGGGCTTCACTATGGCTTCCCCATGGGCTGCAGGAGAATATTTAATCTGGTACCTGGAGCATCTAACTGCCCCCACCTCCTTCTTCACTGACCTTGGTGTCTGCAGAGTTGTTTCTTTCACATATTCTGACTGCTCGCTCTGGCTAAAGTTGTTCCTGCCCAGTAGCTTTCCCCCCCTTTTAAATATGTTATGACAGAGGGACTACCACTGTCCTTGACTGACCTGGCCTTGGCCTGCAGTGGGTGTCTTGGAGCTGGCTGGTGCTGGCTGTGTTGGACACAGGGAAAATTTCTGGCAGCCTCTCACAGAAGCTACCCCTGCAGCTCCTATTTCTAGCAAAACCTTGCCATCCAAAACCAACACATAATTAAACTCCTGTCTTCTAATTCTTTATTAACTACATCTTCCATCAGTTTCTCCATTACGTGACCTTGGACTGGTATCAGATAAACAGGACTGTGTTTACCTGCCTGGTTTCATTTATCTTGGAATTTTTACACGAGATTGACTTAACCTTTGATAATCTCCACATTATCTCATGACTTATTAAAAATTGACATAGACAAGCTAAATATATCCTTCATCGATTCCTGGGAGACACTTCTTATGTATTTTAAGACTTCAAAACCAGTTAAGCCTCATGCAAGTCGTTCCGTATCTTTCTGAATTAGCAGTATGTCACAGAATCCAAGAGTTACTGAGGCTGGAAAAGCCCTCTGAGCTCATCCAGCTCAGCCCAGGACCTAACATCAGTCAGACCAGGGCACTAAGGACCACAGCCAGGCTGTCCTTCAACACCTCCAGAGATAGGAACTCTACAACTGCCCCAAGCAGTCCATCCCAGGGTCTGAGCACCCTTTCTATGAGGAAGAGCTTTCTAACATCCAACCTAACCCTACTCTGGCAGCTTCACGTCCTGCCTTCTTGTCCTATCACTAGACAGCGTCATAAAGCCAGGGTAGCGCATCATTCTAAATAAAGAGCAGAAATAATTGTTGAGCAGGTCTGAGTTGTTGCAAATGACGTGGCTGTCTCCACTTAGCAGTAAGACTATGGCATCAATAACTTTCTTGGTATTAGTCATAAGTTTCAGAGAAACACTTCTTAAACAAAGCCTTAGCAGCCATGGACTTTTTCTCTAATGTCTTCAGTATCCTTTATCAATTTTCCACACTTCATAAACTCTTATTTATATGGATTTTTATTACCTTCCCCTTTTCCCCATATGTTGCATATTGCTTTTTAATTTGTTATTCCTGCCTTCTTTCTTCCACTGAAAGAGAATGGGCTTCTCACCAATATCACCCAGCTCCTCTGCTGTGAAGTAATGGCTTTTGGGCCATTTAATATGTGCTTCTTCCTAATAAATTTTTACAGTCAGTTTCACTTGTAACTTTTCTCAGTGTGGGAACCAAGTGCCTTGAAGTGCCAAGTGCTTGTGGTACTCAGAGTTCCACGTCTTCCAGTCCCTCATCAACCTGTGCCTTCTGCTTTGGAGCAGTTTTCCTTGTCATGCAGTCCAAGGAAGACACCAGTCTCTGCATCCAGACCAGGACCACAAAGAGTCTTCTTGCCTTTCTGAAAGACAACAATTTTGTTTCACAGGCAGATACAGTTATGAAGTAGCTTCTTGACCCACAGTCAGAGGAGGCTCACTGCCTGTGAGATGCCTGACATCCTCAAACTGGGTCGATTTCGCCCACCCATTGCTTTTAACACTGCCATCATAAAAAGCCTTCCAGGCGGTTCCAGCAGGCCAGTTAAAACGGATGTCTTCCCATTAGTGATGACTGATGACTGTTCCTCCCAGTTGTTACCCAGAATTCTCAGGTTGATGTATGAACCCCTGGAAAACAAGGGCTCCAGCGGAGCAAGAGGTGGTATGGGATCTCCAGCCAAGGGGGACACCCTAGTCCACACAAACCTGCAGGAACAGGAAGCTCAGAGTGAGGAAGCAGCTTCCTCAGAGGTCAGGCAGTGCAGAGCTGGACTGAACTCTACTTAATCCTCTGCTTTGATTCCAAGCCTTAGCCTTCCTTCTGAATTGCTTAGGAGCTGTATTGCTCCCAGATGTGCAGAAGTGTTTTTAGTGAGCCCAAATAGCCTTTCTGTTATCAGTCTGAGAAGGAAATGTCATGGACTGCTGAAGGAAAATCTTAACTTTCTATCTGCATGTGTGTGCTAGCCCATAGCAAAACTAGTTCCAGCTAGAAAAATACTATTTGGGGAATAAAAATCAGCACTTTTCCTTGCTTGAGTCTGTTATTTTTCACTTTGCTTGGCACTTCAAGTGCAAGGTCATGTGGCAAATCATTACACCAGCAGTGTTCGCCTCTGTTTGAAGAACTCTGCCAAGAACTGATATGAAAAGGGTTTGGGTAGATAATTCTTTTATTATTTTTTTTCTTTGTTCAGAGCTTATTCATGCAAAAGCAGCTGCTGCAGAAGTGTCTTCAATTTTAATTGCAGAAAGAAGCCTTTTTCAAAAAACTAAACTCAAGTCCGTAACCAAACAATATTCCAAGAGCAGGAATAATCTGTTTTAAAAGGGTAATGTCGGACTGCAGCTCCTCCATTCCCATGTATTCCATCGGAAAAGCCTCTCACACCAGCTGCCTGCACTCTGCTTGGGGTTTTATCTGGAAGATTAGATTCCACACCCAAGAGTACAGAGTGACTTCACCACACTACTCAGCAGGTGAAGGGCTCTGGGCTCTGCACTGTGTCATTAAGGACAATATGTGGAAGTGGGAAGACTTATCTTCATCTCGCTGATAGCCTCCATTAACATGGTCCCTGTAGTGTCCTCCATGGTAGCTGATCCCCACAGTCTCTTGTTCTGTGCATTTTGCACCAATGCTATCAGATCACTGCTAAAGGTAGAAGTACTTATTAAGTAAGGGAGGATGTGGCAGTTATTGAGAGAAACCACGTGCTTAATTAACATGGAAATTGAGCAATGGACTATTAAGTCTTTCACCTATGGGAAAGAAACTCACTAAATACAGGCCCTGCAAACAAATAGTAAAAATAATAATGCTAATTAAAAAATGCACAGAGAAGGAGGCTAATTATACACAGAATTCAAAAGTGATGCCATTCACCACATCCTGGAAAGCACTTTAATCATCTGGAAGGAACATTTCATACAGAGCAGCATAAGTAAGCAGCAAAAAAAGGGGGGAAGGGGGACTGTCCTCCCTCATCTCACACATCTAAGCTGTAGTGAAATTATCTCTATGCTCATGGGACTCCTCTTTATTGCTGAGTGTAGCCTCTGCTCCCAGAGCAGTCCTGTATGCATTCTCCAGCCATGCAAGGACAAAGATGAAGATTTAAGGAACTTGATTGAAATCACAATCTGCACCTTTCCAGACAATTCTGCTTATGCCCAGTATAAAGATTGCTGTGGTTAAAAGAAATAATAAAATCTGCGGGAGAGACTAAAAGTCAGTTTGGGAGGCCGACAGCCTTGAGCTGGCAGTAAGCACTACTTCCAGAGGCAATCTCATGGTTGAAATTGTTTTCTGCTCTCTGATGTGCCATCTGATGCTTTGGATGGCTCTCAACAAGTGTCCCAAAGGTGCTTGCCATGGTGAGCAAGTGCCACTGTTGCTGTGACAGCACTGGTGTGTTGTTCTCCCAGGCAGCAGGAGTTCTTCCTGCCCTACCATGCATCCTGCAATGAAGCCTCACCATGAGGGCTGCGTCCCAAACAGCACAAACCGTCTTCTCTCTGGAGTCTCATGAAGAGAGCCTCTGGTGACTGCTTCAATTTCAGCATTTTCCATTTGTTTCCACCTCCCATCCCACCACATCCATAGAGCACAACCCATGAGAACATGGGTGGTGGCTGGAGTGCTCATTTCAAACCCTACATATAGCTATATGATTGGTCCAGATAAATCTTTTAAACCAGTTCAGGGCTTACACTTCACTGGGCAAATGCCATGAATCACAAGATCACAGGATGTCAGGAGTTGGAAAGGACCTTTAGAGGTCACCTAGTCCAAACCCCCTATCAGAACAGGGTCACCTAGGCCAGGTCACACATGGCTGCATCCAAGCTGGTTTTGAATGTCTCCAGAGATGAAGACTCCACAACCTCTCTGGGCAGCCTGTTCTAGGGCTCTGTCACTCTCTGTCCTGGGTTAGAATGAAGGTCTAGATTGGTTCTGGGTTGGTGCCTGCAATCCAAGCACACCAACCAGCTCTTGCCAAGAATTCAACAGGCAATGAAGCAGCTTTGCTGAAAAGAATTTACTGGATCCACAACCAAGAAGTAAAGGCAAAACCCCCAAATAAGTAAAAGAACAACAAAAAAAACCCCAGTAAAACAGAAATTGTATCACAATGCGTTTACACACACTGAGAGAAATGGGAGAGAGCTAACACATTGGGTTTTGGCTTCAGATGAGAGGTTTGGAAAAAGAGTGTACACTAACACTGTAACCAGAGGGGGAATTCACCCAGCCCCTCCATCCACATCGTGATGCTTGTGGAAAAGTCCTCTTGCAGATGCCAGCTTCCTCTGTACTTCTCAGGCTTGCCTCTTACTCCTCTTGTCTCAGGAGCTTTTCGCAATGTGACCACAGCCAACAGATTCTATCAAAGATCTTTGAGGCCTCAGATGTAGGAATAGATGGAACCCCAGTCTCTTTCTGTTTGCCCAGGGTTTAAGAGATCAGTATCTGGGGATCTCTGTCTTTTTCTCTCTCTTATCAAAAGCTTCTCCCAGTCTCTCAGTGACAGAGAACACAGCATCTGGGTCAGGCCCAGGTGGGGACAGAGGCAACATGGTGGTGGTCATGTGGGGCAATGCCTGTTGGTAAATAGGCCTGCTTCAGGGGCCTGCTTCAGGGCCTCTTTCTTTCCTCTTTTTCCTCCTCCTAAGTGGTAACATCTCCAAGGAGGGAAAGGGTTAATAGCTCACCACCTTCCTTGGCATCTTCAAGGACAATCAAGTTAGGAGAAGGGTATGTGGGAGAGTCAGGTCCCTGCTTCAGCCCGCTGCCAGGAACTGGGCTGGGGCTGGACCCCATGGCGGAGCTGCAGATACAGACAGTCCAAGGGGTCTGCTCCCTCAGTGTTCCACCTTCTTGGGGAAGAGAAAGCTATGGCTGCACCTCCTGCGGCAGCAGGGCTGCAGCTGCCAGGCCAGAGTTGGCTTCCCTCCTGGGGAACCGCAGCAGCCAAATTCACAGCCAGGTCCTGACCGCCACCAAGTGGGCTGTGTTTTCACCGTGTCTGGCAGTGGCCATTGGCAGGGTTGAGGTGGCCATGCCTTCCCGTCCCCCATCCAACTGCAAGATGGTGGGGGGGAATTGCGCTCTCACTCAAGAGAGCTGTCTGTCTGCCAAGAGACAGAAGAAGGCAAGAAATGGGGAAGTTCACTCCCTTTTATAGATTCTGTCTACCAGTGTCATGGGTCTAGGACACTGACCTAGGAGTCTGATGAGGCAACTCTCTAGCTTCAAAATAAAATGGTTTTCAGCATAAAAGCACAAAATCCAACACCTGAAAATTTGGAAAATTTTCACACTATAACACTCTCACAGTAAAGAAGTTTCTCCTCATGTTGAGGTGGAACCTTCTGTGTTCAATTTTATACCTGTTATTTGTCCTGTTACTGGGCACTGCTGAAAAGACACTGGCCCCTTCCACTTGACACCCACCCCTCAGATATTTATAGGTAACGTAGATGATAAGTGATATATATAACTAACACAGATCAGAAATGGCACACACGGGAACCCAAAATTCAATTGCCATTTTTTAGCATAATGTGAAAGAGAGCAGCAGAGACTCCAACCGTGAACAGCACTTGCAAAGAGTTTTTCCTCTTCTAATTGCCAAAATGTTAATCCATGTACTTCTGTTTCAAGGCTAGGAAACCCATTGTGCTTTCTGCATTGCAACTGATTTCCCCCCTGATGTTACAAAGACACACCAAAAGGAAATAAGTACTGCTGGAAGAGGAACAGCCGTCAGCCAGTGAAGTTGTATGTTAGAACACCCCACCCTCCCTCCTAGGAACACAAAAAGTACCTCGTTTGAATTTATGTGGTTGAAGTGTAGATGGTCTCTGATAAGTCACTGTCAGTCCTGTAAATATTGATGAGTGCTCCAGAAGCTGGTCTGGAGCCATTGCTTTCTTCCCTGTCACAGCCTGAAAGCTGCACATTAGCAGATACGTCGATGGAGCTTCTGGGAGGGAAATGCATAAAACACTTAGTGGGTGACAGCAGCAGACAAGAAGGAAGTTAGGGAAGAAAATTTCCAGATGAATAATGAATTCAGCCAGGTTGGAGGCTGGTGAATCTTAATTAGAAAGCTGACATATCAGTAGCCTCCTGCCTTTGCACTCCCTGCACTCAAAGGGATGCAGCTGCAGGTCTGTGTGGTCCTTGTCTGCTGGTGGCCATAACTCCAGTGATCATAGAATCCTAGAATGGGCTGGGTTGGACCTCCAAAGGTCATCTAGTCCAACCCTCCTGCAGTGAGCAGGGACATCCTCAACTAGGTCAGGTTGCCAGGAGCCTTGTCCAACTTCACCTTGAGTATCTCCAGGGATGGGGCCTCAACTCCTTCCCTGGGCAATCTATTCCAATGTTCAACCACCCTCATTCCTTGTGATGGAGCCTCTTGTTGGACCAAGGTGAGGTGCAGGCCCCGGGACTTGGGATAACACTGCTACTTCTCTCTGAAAGGACAGAGAATGAGGTGGCAAACACAATGGAGAAAGGCGAGATGGGAAAAGTGTGGCCACTCCACCTCTCTCCGGAAATTAGTGGGTCTGGAGACTTGTATTCATCTCATCTACTGTGAACAGATCTTGTCACTTCTGTGTGCTTTTTTTTTATTTTCCTAACAGGAATTTCAACACTCCTACTTAAGATGTCTTAGTGAAGAGCTTGCAGTCACCAGGAACAAGTGAGAACATCAATCTGCATCTGCTGTCTCTTGCAGAGCTGTCATCAGTCATCTTGTCCAAACTAGCAGGTGAGAGACAGCAGGACCCAAGGGGCAGCCCGAGAGCCAGAAGACAGGTGAGGTTCTCCCAGACCACACTGTGAGATCACGTCCTTGGGCCTCAATTTCTCTGTCGCTAAAATGAGAAAAACACTTATTGCTCAAACTTTTTTCATGTTTTAGAGGAAAAAGCACCCCGCAAGTGCTACAGTTTATTATTCTAATGTGACTGTAAAATCATGATGTCTTTATTGCAAAATGATCTTTAAAACATGAAGCATTAGGATGGTGACTGAAATCATTAGTATCAAATTGTTCTGCTTTTGCCCTGTCACACTGATACTTCAAAGCAGAATTGTTGTGTGGGCGTTCAGAAGATTTTATGAGAATAACTTGTCTTTTCAAACCTTGTTCAAGGGAGAGGGCGAAAACCCCCCATATGTTTTCTTAATGAAAAAGGACCGGGGTTTCTGCCTGTTTAATGCTGAGGTTGTCCTTTAATATTTAAATTCCAAACCTTCTAGCAACTAGAGTGATGAAAATAAGTCTCTAGTTGTTCAGAAGTAGTGCAGGTGGATGTTCCCAACCTGAGCCCCATCTGGCGCTTTGCTCACCAAGACATTGAGGGGGAATGGCTGTGGTATTCCATCTCTCCCTCTGCCCAAAGAAGGGGAGCAGAGGGCTCTCTGCTTCCTGATCTGAGTTCTCTCTAGCAGGGACCAAGTTTTCCTACTGCTTTTGGGTTTTTGACCTTTAATCCATCCAGAATACAGGTCTCTTGGGCAGGACCTCAGCAGAAATACAGTATGAAGACTGTGCAGGGGCTGGACTTGTAGAGCAACTTCTTCTCTAGAACTACCTTATTTTCTCCATCTTATATAGAGTCATAGAACCATATNTGATATCAAACCTGAACCTCCCCTGGAGCAGCTTCAGGCTGTTTCACTGGTCACTGGGGAGAACTGACCAATTCCCACCTCTACGATCTCCAACAATGCATTGCCATCAGGTTAACAAAGGTTTCAGTTCTCATCCTACCCCTCCATCCTTTTCCAGGCTGGACTGCACCTCAAAGTCATGTTTCCCATTCTGGCAGAAAGTCCAGGTGGTATTTCAGCAGACTGGTGAATGATGTGGGGACACACCATGAACAGCTGTCATCCATCAACAACTCCACTGAGGCAAAAATTACTCTCCTTAAACTTGTCGTTCCTTGATCTTCCTTTATGCAAACATTTTTGCAGACCATGAGCATGACTGTGGTTGCCTGTAGTTGCTTGGGGTTGTCCTGTTCTCTCAGAATCACAGAATCAGTTAGGCTGGAAAAGCCCTCTGAGCTCATCCAGCCCAGCCCAGGACCTAACATCATTACAGTGGCCAGATCAGGGCACTAAGGACCACAGCTAGCCTGTCCTTCAACACCTCCAGGGATGGGGACTCCATCAATGCCCTGAGCAGCCCGTTCCAGATCTGATCACCCTTTCTGTGAGGAAGGACTTCACAACATCTAACCTAACCCTCCCCTTTAAATAGCTACTGCCATTAGAATCACTTTCAGGACACAAGACCCATCTCTAGCATAAACTTCAGCTACAGTGGAAGTACAGTTGTTATAGAGGCTGGAATAGACCTCTGAGATCATTAAGTCCAGCCTGATTGGTTTTTACCCAATCCACAAGTTCAGGATTTCTTCTGGTGACTGCACAGGGCATTACCATGTTCTTCCATGTCTCTTATTTTCAGCCTGGACATTCAATACAAATCTTACTGGAAAATGTATCTGCTTCTTCGCTTGCACTTTTCTTCCCTGTCTGAGGATGCAGAGAATGTCCAAAGAAGTTTGATATGATGCAGTGGCACAGAACAGTCGTTGCCAATGTTATTCAACTATTTTTTCCCCATACTATGTACTGGGAATGATCCTGGGTTTGACTCCTCCATCATGTCCTCTAGTAGCCGGGAGAGTGCTGACCAGCACAGGCCAGCGTGGGGTGAGGGATGTCTATCCCCACTTGGCTGAACAGTTGGTAGCATGGCCGTGGCCATGGCTTAGTTTTCTAGAATGGATGCACCAAGTGGAATGCCTGCAAATCAAGCAGGAATCGGCACCAAGCCACCTTCAGAAATCTTCCCAGGCACAGCACACAACCCTGACAAAACAAGAGTCATCAGCTGGTGAGTGAGGTGGTAGTAACTGGCTAAACAAGGCAGATCCTCTAGGTTTGTGTGGATGTTGGGCCCAGGACCATTTGCTTGTGTAGGGCTGTTCACAGCTGCATCAGAAGGTGTGAGGGAAATGGCTAGTCCTGGGCCCTGACATCAAATGTGTAACCAAGTCACTCATGGTGTGCTGGGCAGAGGTCGCTGCACCAACACCTTTATCACATGTTCTAAGTCTCAGTAATGATGTAGCTAGTTCTGATTTAAATGAAAATAGCCTCTAATGGACAGAAATCCCACCACTACTTCCGTTGGGAAGCACCTGTCATCCCCAAAGGCTGCAACAGAGAAATGTTGCACGAAGATTCCCCGGAGCTATTCAAGGTGAGGCTGGACAAGGCTTTGGGCAACCTGATGTAGTTGAGGATGTCCCTGCTCACTGCAGGAGGGTTGGACTAGATGACCTCTGGAAGTCTTTTCCAACCCAGCACATTCTAAGATTCTATGACAGCTGGCAGTGAGTTCCAAGTGGGACTGTTTTGAGGCCTCCAAACTATAGGGTACATCCCACAGGCATAGCTGGAGAACATGACAAACCAGCAGGTACAGGGTGGGAAAACCACAACTACAGCCTTTAACTCTTCCTTCAGGATTGAATAACTTTCTCTCTGGCTCTGCAATCAGATTTCCACATGGATGATTTCAGTTTATGAGAACATGGTTTCTGTAAGGTCTCAGGATCTTACCTGCATATGCAACACATGTACATCATGTCAGAAGTGAAGTCTGATGAAGGAAAGACCAATACTCAGCTCTGATGCAGCTATCAAGTATGACTACTATCTAGTTTTATGGCAAACCAGTTCATTAGCATTTAAATTGATTCTTAAATATTTTCCTAGAAATTCACGGCCTTAAATCCAGAACACTGTGATTTTTTTTTTAAGTCTAATTTTAGATTTAATTTTTAGTCCAAAAGATTGCGATTATATCGCTGTGCAATTTCAGAGGGCTGCTTTAAAATGCACTGATTTGTGCTTTGCCTCTAATGAGTAGAAGAAAAAAGAAAGGAAGCAAGCATTGTCCCATGTTCCTGTGCAAAACTGATGAGGAATCCTGACTTTCTTGGACACGAACCCCTCATACACTCTAGTTCTCAGTTCACAAATTATAGACCTAGATAGAAGACAGAATCACATAATTAATGGAGGCTGGCAAAGCCCTCTGAGCTCATCAGGCCACATCAGCCAGACCAGGGCACTAAGGGCCACAGACAGTCTGTTCTTAAACACCTCCAGGGATGAGGCCCTGAGCTGACTGTCATAGACATCCGACAGTGAACACCTATATTGTTCCAAACTTGGTGCAAAATACAGGTGGAAAGGGTTGAATGGCCTCTGTCTAGCCTCTGTCGACTCCCAATAGGATTCTGCTGTCATGATGTTCTCTGTTTGCCAGCACCTGCCCGGTATCTCCAGCTACAGTGGAGCAGTGGTTATGGCTTGCAGAGGGGTAAGCCACCCTCACAACAGGTTGACACAGATCATGCGTGGACACAAGCAATGCCCTTTGACTCAGCTGTGTACTTCTGTTTCTATTAGTTTCTCTGCTAAATTTCACCACCTACCTCAAAATCATTAAAAAATATATTTCATATGTGTATAAAAAGGGAAAACTCACCCTAAGCCAAACTTGTGTGGCCTTTCAGCGACCTTTGTGAGTGAGAGCATGTTTTTGCTCCATTTATTTGATTCTGTTAGTTAATATCAGCCCACATAATCCATTTGAGCCCTGTGGTTTCGAGAGGTAGGGTTTCTCCAGCCATGGTTTCCATTGCTGAGCACTCTGCTGCCACTTACCTCAGTCAGGAGTGAAATGGGAAATTCTTCAGAGACTGACAAATTAACAAACAGACACTTGAGCAATATTGCATCGCTCCTCATCTTCATTCTGGGTTTTAATTAGTTTGAGGAAGATATAAGGGCTGCCTTTTCAGGTGTGAGTTACTACAAGACTCTAGGGGAAAAGAAAGAATCTGTTTAAGGGAAGGAAGTGCTTGTGCTATTACAGCCATGGAAGACTGACTTCACTTGCTCCTTCCCTGTTGACAAGTGCTGCTGACATTGTATATGAAACAGCCCTTCACAGGCTTCTTTTGGAGCTCTGATGTGGAAACCACTTTAGATGATGAAGTACCACAAGACTCACGATCACATATCCTGTTATCACATTAAAAATGAAGAAAAGGTTGCTTGAACCATCCTCATTGACTATCAGTCAGCGAAGACATCTCACTTTGGTGTGAGAAAGGCTAGGTCAAGCTCTAAGTGTTTCTTACCCATTTAACAAGCATTGCTGGAGGCTAAGGGTACAGAGAAATTGCTGTCACAGGGTTTTATCTTATTGAACTCAATCTTCAATACGAAAGGTGTGACTGCAGCTTCTCTTGAACAATAAAAGTTTGATTATGTCACCGGTTCAGCCAAGTGCATTTCACTAAGTGCTAAATGCCCTTCCTTGCCAGGGACATTTTTCTGTTTGTTAAAGCATTAGGCCACTTACATGGCGGGGATTGTGCTGTGTCAGAGGGGACACTGGAGCTGTAAAAATCACAGCTGAAAGCCTCAGAATGTTATGTGAAGAGATGATGTTAAATCCAAAGCTTACAAGCAAATCCTCTGGATACAATTAGAATCCAAGATTACACCCAGATCATTCAACCCAGCCCACGACTGAACCAAGGGGACTGTGAATTTTGCGTGTTTTACTACATCTGTGGTTATAAAAAAATAATGGTTTTACTTCCATGAACATAGCCCATACCTCAGTACAGTCAACAGGAACCTCACACCTGACTTCAGAGGGCTTTGAACCAAAACCTAGTGCATTAACAAAAAAAAAAACCAACCCCAAGCAAACAAACCAAATAATTAAATGAATGATGGATTTTTGTAGCTCCTGAGAACATGAAACAGCTTCAGTTTTCAGTTCACACTCACTTAGCTTATCTCCTAAACCTGTCTGTTTCGTGCGTCTCCTGGAAGGTTGTATTTCTTAAACTGTGGTTTATAGGTCTGCCATAGGATCTAAAATTTTACACGCACAGACACACACACACATACCCCCCAAATCTGTGAATACAGAGCTAGGTATAAGTCTAACACTGTAATTCTGGGTGCTGACCCTGGTTGCTACAGACTGGTGGGGCAACCTAGACAACTCTTTCCCTCCTTTAAACAATGGATTAGGCCCTTCTTTTGTAATGTAGCCAAATCAGACAACTGAGTAACAGAATCACAGAATGTCAGGGGTTGGAAGGGGTGAGGCCTCTAAAGATCATCTAGTTTAACCCCCCTGCCAGAGCATGATCACATGAACAGGAACATCCAGGTGGGTTTTGAAAGTCTTCAGAGCAGGAGACTCCACAACCTCCATGGGAAGCTTGTGCCAGGGCTCTTTCACCCTCATAGTGAAAAAGCTTTTCCTTATGATATTGTGAAAAAATCCTTCTCTGCTCCAGCTTGTACCCACTGCCCCCTGTCCTATTACTGGGTATCCCTGAGAAAAGTCTGGCTTCATCCTCCTAATATTCAACCTTTCCATATTGATCAACACTATTGTGGTCACCCCTCATTCTCCTTTTTTCCAAGCTCAAGAGACCCAGCTCCCTCAGCCTTTCCTCATCAGGGAGATGCTCCACTGCCTTCACCATCTTTGTGGCTCTGTGCTGGACTCTCAAGCAGTTCTGTGTCCTTCTGGAACTGAGGGGCCAAGAAATGATCACAATACTCCAGATGTGGTCTCACTGGGGCAGAGTAGAAGGGAAGGAGAACTTCTCTTGACCTACGAACCACCCTCCTTCTAATCTACCCCAGGATACCATTGGCCTTCTTGGCCACAAAGGCCCATTGCTGGCTTACGGTGATCCTGCTGTCCACCAGCACCCCCATGTCCCTTTCTCTGCTGCTCTCCAACAGGTCAGTCCCCAGCCTACACTGCTACCTGGGATTGTTCTTTTCCCAGTGCCACACTTTCCCTTTTTTAAATTTCATTAGATTTCTCCCTGCCCAACTCTCCAGCCTGCCCAGATCTCACTGGATGGCATCCAGCCTGCTTCTGTGTCAGCCACTGCTCCCAGTTTGTGTCATCAGCAAACTTGCTGACAGTGCACTCTGCTCCCTCATCCAGGTTGTCAATGAAAATACTGAACAGAACTGCTCCCAGTACCAACCCCTGAACGACTCCACTAGACGCAGACCTCCAGCTAGACTCTGTGCCGTTGACCACAACTCTCTTCTTTCCTGCTAGCGTTTTCCTCATTCTTAAATGTCTGGTGTTGGTCAAACGATGCTGCTCTGGCTCACAGTCCCAGGGGAAGACTGGGAAATAACTAAAGGTGTCAGAAGAAAACTTTGCAGAGGTGCCTTGTACATCTTAACCTAAGATGAAGCAGATCTCTTGCTGAATACAGCCAGAAGGTTTTTACTATAAAACAACTATTACCAGCTCCCTAAATGATCTTGTTAATATCTCCTTCTCCCAATGACTACAGCGTTTTATATCGTATGTATGGTGTAGCAACTGCATCAACCTTCTCTGACGATAGCCCATTAGGTATGCTTTTGAGGTACAACCTCGGTAATGACTTCCTTCCAGTGTAATTGTATTTTAATTACACATTTCAGGCCAGGTTCTTTCCTGTTCTATCCTGACGAAAAGTCTTTGAAACCTTATTAATTTTAATTATGCGCAAGTTGGTGTAAAATTTCTAGCTGCTGAATTTTGCATTAAAACTTTTAAATTCATTTAAACATGGATTTAATTTCCATAAGCACTTTGATTACCAGTGTGCTTCCTTGTTTAGTCTTTCAGGGCAATAACATGGACTATGTGGAACATAAAGTCCTTCCATGATACTGGTGATAGTAGAACACAGCTTACCTTTAAATGTTGCTTGTTTGCCACAGGTACCAAAGGGATGGTTGCTACAGGTCCCAACATGATTCTCTCTTATTGACACCAGTGGTGCCCTGTAAAGGATGCTTGGATTTCTCCCAAGTATTTCTGTACGTTCAGTTCTTGAGGAAGGGCCAGGCACAAGGTTTATGTGTAAAGCCCTTGCTTGCAGCCCAGGATGCAACTGAGAGAGGGTATTCTGTCCCTCTACTCTGCCCTGGTGAGACCTCACCTGGAGTCCTCCATCCAGCTATGGAGCCCTCAGGACAGGAAGGAGTGGGAACTGATGGAGCAGGTCCAGAGGAGATCACGAAAATGATCAGAGGGCTGGAGCCCCTCTGCTATGAGGACAGGCTGAGGGACCTGGGGTTGTTCAGCCTGGAGAAGAGAAGGTTCTGGGGGGAACTGAGAGTGACATTCCAGTACCTGAAAGGGGGTAAATGAGGCTGCAGAGGAACTGTTTATGAAGGTCTGGAGTGACAGGACAAGGGGTGGTGGTTTCACATGAGAGAAGGGCAGACTGAAATGGGCTGTTAGGTGAAGTTGTTCAGCAGGAGGGGGGTTGCACACTGGAACAGGTTGCCCAGGGAGTTGAGGCCCTATCCCTGGAGCTATTCAAGGTGAGGCTGGACAAGTCTCTGGGTAACCTGATCTAGTTAAGGATGTCCATGCTCTCTCCAGGGGTGTTGGATTAAATGGCTTTTGGAGGTCCCTTGCAATCCAGGCCCATTCTAGGATTCCGTGCCTCAGGAATTATACAGCAAGACAGTGACCTGCAGCTGCAGATAAACTGCCCCTTTACAAGAGGTGGGATGGAACCTATGGCAAGGTAACAAACTGTCTTGTTGTCCAGGTTAAGAAAGACAGCCTAAAAATAGAGCAGACAAGCTGCCAGAAGGGCCCTGTCTCTCTGGCTGTTCAAAAAATCAGTCTGGAATCTGCATCTGAGCATGGATTGAGCAGAGAGAAGAACTGAATTGATACATGGAGCTGACTGTGAAATGCAGTGAGAAAATGTGTAAGTAAAAGTTTTTACTGTCTTGCTGAGCAAGGAGGATGAGAAGTGACCTGACAGAAACTATTTTCAAATACCCCTTGGAACAATTGAACCAGTGAGAAAAGTTATTTGAAGACCTGACCTGGACAGAATAAGACTGTACAGGGACACAGTAATTGCACTTGAAACTGAAAATAAAAGGCTGCAGAGCCTTATTCTTCAGCTGTAAGAACTCTGCCATGATGCATATCTTTGGAGATGTTATGGAGCCCCTAATTAGAAACACAGTTGCTTGTGGGATTCCTGCTTGCAAGTGAAATTATTGAGAGAAATAGATCCAGCCCTGGAGAAATTATCCAGCATCACAAGAAAGTCACTGCTGTGTGCTCAGACAACCCTAACACATGTCACTGGGACTCCAGGTCTCTCAGGTAAGGAGAGGCTACCATCCAGCAGTGTCTCTGGCATCACACCAAGTGGGACATGCTGTACATAGCACCACTTGGATGTCTGCTTGCCAGACACTTAGAGCCTAGGAGGACAGCTCTGCCAATTGCTGTAACTGCCTGCCCACGGTGAGCAATGCAGGACCTTCCTGTCCTAACACCGCTGCTGCTCTGAAGTAACCACCCAGTAGCTCCAGAAAAGATCTAACACTGTTTGTCCAACTTATGCTGAGCATATGGGGCTGTCTCAGCTTTCTTGGGCTTGCTTAGAGGAGTCATGGAGTGTGTTCTCCATCCACAGAGAACAGTGCCCAGAGAACTCTGTCAGACAGGGAAAAAGATGAAGTGGCAGGAACATGGAACAGGTGATCCCTGGAAAAAAGCTGGACAGATCTGTCTACGTTTAAGAACAGAAACATGGGTGAGGTTGTTGCCCCAGCTTCACAGAGACTAGCTGACTCACAGCAGCTCTATAGTTTCTGGGAGCCATAGGTACGGAAGCATTGTGAAGAGGCAGGTTTTGATCTGGGGCAAAACAGTGGTGAAATGTGGTTTGAGCAAGTAGTGCAAGGGAAGGGAAGTTACTGGGTGAGGAGTAAAAGTAGCAGGAGATTGACCTGCTTCTGAGTAAGATAGAAGAGTGATTTCAGTCCTGTTGGACATGAAATGCTGTGTAAAACAGTGTGTGACAGCAGGTCAGAAGCTCAGTGTGAATTACAGGGGTACATCTGTCACTGCTAGTCATGCACAAAGTCCTATGACACAAAGAAGAAAGCTGGATCCATGCATGTCTGCCTGACCCTTCTAAACCCCTCCAGTTTCAGTCCAAACACAGAAGTTGCTTCTGGCCCCACAGGGGCATGGCAGACTCTTACTAGCCTCTGTACCAGCTTCATGGGAATCCTTAATGCCAAAATCATCAGGGTTGTCATTTTTAAGGTGATACAGGACACAGTATCACCTTGAACAGTTAGAGCTCGAAAAGCCCAAGAAAACTCTGGAGATGTTTTGTATAAGTAGTGTCATTTTCTGTTACAACCCATTACACTGGCCAAACGAAACAACAGACCTGCTGATGAGTCATGGCAAAACTGCAGGCTCAAGCAGCACAGTGTCCCAGGGGCTCTCCTAAATTAACAGGCCAGGAACAATCAAACAAGTATATTATGCTAATGGTTGTTTCATGTTAATAGTTGTTGTTTGGGTAATGAAGGTGTGAGGAAAGGCAGTTGTAGGATATCTGGCACAAGCGTCATGGTAGTAATAGTAGTGTGGTTCCTTATCTGGATTCCCACACATTCCACCTGGGTTGCCATTATGGTTGTGCTTCAGAGACCTCTGTTGTATTTCAACCAGGAGCTTTTATCAAAAGCATCAGACACAAAGGGAGAATTTAACAAACCCACTGATGAATCTTCAGGCAGTGAAACTACTGAATCCATTAGGGGAAGAAAGCCTTCAAGACATTTTAATTCACTCCCCCCCACACACATCAGAGAAAAATCCCACTCAAGATATAGACGCAGACACAGACTTTCGTCACACTGCTCCTACACTGGACTGAGGTAAAACGTCCAGAGCATCCATTGCAGACAGCTCTTGCTTCTCACTGAAATCACAGCAGTTGTCCAACTTCAATCTCAATCCTCATAAATCCCCACAGCTCAGGATTCTCACAGTCTCTCCAGTTGAACACAGAGAAATTAGCAGACCTTGACAGTTCCTCCCTCAAGTCTTCAGAAGTGATAACATTTTCTGTCAGTGGCAGTGATGCAGCTCCAAAGTAACACCAAAATGGAAAGAAGCAAAGAAGAAGGTGGAAATCACCAAGTGGGGAGAAGACAGCTGGGGAGGCTGGAGGGGGGCAGAAAGTTTTCATTTGAACTTTTTAAACCTAAACTTTAAACTTTTCTGCAGAAAACACACAGATTAAGCTTACAGATTCTCCTCAGCTTTTAAAGCAGAACAACAAGGCAGCTGGACCTCTCTCTTTGGGACTGCAGAGATCCCTGTTACGCAAAGCTGGTCTCTGCCAGGTGCTTGGGCTTTGTGTGATGGCTGAACACACAGCCACATCCTTTTCTGCAGCTCCAGAACCTCTGAAAACAGCTTTTTTCAAGAAGGAGTTTGTTTCATTTTTAGTAGCAAAGAAGTGCTTTTTGGCTGTTGCTCAGCATGTGTTATCTGACATGCCAGGAGAGTCGGGCAGTGAGAAACTGCTCTGTGTACTAAGCTGAGCTTGCTTTCTTTTGCCAAGTTTTGTCAGGTAAGTAAATTTTTTAAAGGTAATACTTGTCTTTAAATGCGACACATAACTCATTTTGCTGCAGTGTATCCATTTCATGCACTGTGCTTTGGGGAACAAAGGATCCTGAGTGCAGATGGCTCAAAATTAACAAGGAAATGTGTCCTGTTCTAGCAGAGAGTGAGTACCTTGAGTTAAAATATTTCAAGGTATTGTGCTATGCTGCTCAAGTTTGGAGCTCAGTGTTCTTCACCTGCTAAAATAGAAGTTGAGCTTCATGGTAAAGTTCTGCTGAATTGAAAATGCACAAAGGCAGAGGGGAAGCAAAAAGGGAGAAAGCTAACTGGAAGCATCTTCTCTGGATGTGCTTGGCTGACAGAAAACCGACAGTTTGAAGCTATTCAAACACTTGGGGATATTTGCTCTGAGTCTGAAGCATGCTGACCAGGCAGCTGCAGCACTGGTCTGTGTGCTACAGCCAGCCCTAGGGATTGAGGGTTCTCTCAGCAGGCTGCAGCCAGTGGTCTGGGTGGCTTCCAGTCCTCGTCTCTTTCCAACAACAAATAAAATCATAAGGAAAAATAACAGCTAGTGACAAGGCCCAAAAGCTGATGTTCAGAGTAGGAGCATGAGACCAGACAAGCGCAGGCAGCATCTCCCTTCTCTTACAATACTTTGCAGCCATTTGTTGCCAAGACACATCCTGAGCCAGACTCGTTTGCTGTGTATTTATTAGCTCTCAGTGGGTTTCCCCTTCCATGAATTCATCCAGCCTTCTCCCAAGGCTGCACCAGTGATCGATGTTTTCCAGGCAGCCAGTCATACTGAGCGAGAAATGAATCAATACTCACTTTGGCCTTGGCCTCTCCAGTCCTCAACTCTTCCTTGATGTGTCCCTGTGTTAACAACCACACGGGAGGGGTGGGAATGAGATCAGCAAGTTCTGCCATAGAAGTTTCCCAATAATGTTTGTTCTTTGTCTCTTAAGGACATGGAGTGCAACCGATGGTCCCATACTGTTACCATGCCTTGTTCTGGGCACACATTGCATCTGGCAAACAGACTCTGTAGTAAACATAACAAAGTCCCTCCAAAAGAAAAGCTCACAAATTAAACCAAAAAGCCAGAACAATGCAAGAGGAGCATTGCTGAGGTTTTGTTTCATGTGCACAGATACAGGCTGGAGCCTACTAATGCACAGGAATTGAGAACAGTCCTTCTCAGTCCTTCTAAGGCTACATAGAATCATAGAAACCTCCAAAGGGCATCTAATCCAACACCCTTGCAAGGTTGCCCAGAGCCTTGTTCAGCCTCGCCTTGAATAGCTCCAGGGATGGGGCCTCAACTCCCTCCCTGGGCAACCTGTTCCAGTGTTCACCCCTCCTCCTGCTGAACAGCTTCACCTAACTGCCCATTTCAGTCTGCCTTTCTCTCATGTGAAACCACCACCTCTCATTCTATCACTCTAGGCCTTCATAAACAGTTTCTCTGCAGCCTTCTTGCAGTTTCTTCCTCTGCAAAATCAAATTTTTAGTGGAGGAAGAGGGCTGTGAAAGAAGTAAGAATGGTGCTGTCAAGATGGTCAGTGTTAGAGACATTTTCCCTTTCATATTTTAATTAGTCAGAATTAGATAAACACATTTCCTAATTGAATTCACTTGAGTAACTGAGTGAAAGAATGAATTATTTTCTCAATTTCCCTCAGGAAAGGAAAGTCTCTGCATTACTTGTACATGCCATTGAATTCAAATGGTGTGCAGAAGTCTTGAGTTACTCAGCAATTAAATATTGTGGAGTAAATGGGACACAATCACTAAAACACCTCATCTGAGCCAGAAAGGATAATACTCCTTTGTGATGCACACAGGTAATGTCTAGCTGGGAACATTCTTCTGGCAGAAGTGGAGCTTCTTCACAGATGTTCCCCAGGAGAAGGCTGCACATCTTTTGCTAGCATGGCTGTAAATGTTTTCTTAGAACTATGGAGCTTTGTAAACCCATTGATTTTCACTCTAGAATTAAATGTCACAATCATGTTTTACATCACTCCTTACAGGCTTGAGACCCACTTTTAGGTTCCTTCCTCAAGCTCATATTTTCTAGCTGAATGGAAGCATGTTTTCTGAAAGAAAAGGTAGATTTACATTCAACTTTGATTTAAAGACATCAGATGTTAAAAAACTTTCAGAAGGAATCTGATTCCTGGTTTGAGCTGTCATGTGGTTTCCATCATTTGGTTCATTGGTCCCTGGGCATCTGTGGGCTACCTCAAATATGGTCATGAAATGTGATTGAGGAAATTGAGTTCTTGGTCTCTACATAGCAATTGCCCTGTGTAAAATGTCCTTGAAAGCCTCAATTTCCACTGGAAGAAGTTGAAGGATCTATAAATTTTAAAAATTACTTACCTAGTCTCTAAAAGTGCCAGCACTAGACCCCTCAGAGAAGGAGGCAAGCAGTCCCATACTCTGTAATTATAAAGTAATGTGTCAGAAGGGGATACTACTCCTATCCCAACCTTTGATGAAGCTTATTTATGCTCTCACATACAAATTGATTTCACTAATTATTTTGAGATTACTTTTATTCTATCCTGTAACCCAGAGAGGTTTGTTGGAAACCAACATGAGATAAATGGTCAGTTTTCTAAATCACATTCCTTCATCCCTTTCTTCAGAATCACCAATACGCGACTCATTCTAGCCTGAATCACAGAATCATAGAATCATCATGGCTGGAAAGGACCTTCAGAATCATCAAATCCAACTTCCATCCCAATGTCTCCCTAACTTCTAGACCATGGCCTCAAATGCTAGCTACTTGTTTTTTAATCTCCTCTAGGGATGGTGACTCCATCGTCTCCCTGGGCAGACTGTTCCAGTGCCTGACCACTCTCTCAGTAGTCTGGTATCATCTAAAAATACTCCATGAATAAATTGTCCCACAATCAGAGTTGAAAAAATAGTTAACCTTTGTCAGAAGGTGATGCAAACTGCCCAGCTCTCATTCTGATATCTCGGCTTTATGGGATGTGTTATGGTGGAAGCTGTACTTCCCCACTGGGGAGGACACTGAGTTGTGTGACAATTTCACATCCACCTTAGTCGGACAGCTGTCAGACACATATGTGATTACCTCAGCATCTTCCCTACTCACTCTTTGTCTGAAATCTGTTGACTCTTGCTGTAGAGCCTTGTGCTACCATGCTTTCACTGGAGGCCTCATCCTTAATCTTGATGGCAATAATGGCCATAGCGGTGAAGAGGGGAACATGGGTCCAGACCTAACCTTTTGGGGGCAAAAAATTAGAAGGGGAATAGACTTTGAAGTAGCAAACACTTCAGTGGTGTTGAAGAATCACAATGATCCTCGAACGAGAGGCGTATGTTAGTGATTAGTTACACTCAATCCTAAGACTGCTCTAGGCTCTGTAATAAGGCAAACACAATATCCTGTCCTCCACAGCACAGCAAGCTGTGGTTTTGGAATGGAAGACAAAAGCACTGCAAATGAGTTATTTGCACTAATTCCTCGCAGTGGCTATCCACACAACATAGTATTTTCCGCTACGACAGAAATCTGCTTTGAGTAACTGGAAGAAAACTACATTACGATCGAGGAGTCATACATACAGACTACATGTAATTCAGAAATTCATTAGGGTTAGGGGAGCATGCAAAGTATTTGGAAGGTCATTTTGCTCCCAAATAGTTTTCACAAGAATGAAGTAAAGTTTTCAGATGCATAATTGCTTTAAATATTTAAATTATCTGCTACAGCTGATACTAAGGCTTCCCATAGAGATTACAAAGCACTTACATTTACCCACTTTGTTACAGAAATCCCTGAGGAAGGTTTCGATCCATTTACAAGCACTACTGTGAGAAGGAGACAAAAAATGCCAGAAGTTTTCAAAGCTACCTCTGGCACATCATTGCCTCTAGATCATAAAGCTCTTTGCTCAGGTATTTACCACGGAGTCAGGCAAAAAACCCACTCTGAACTGAAACTTGGTCCACAAGAATTCAGTGAAGGAACAATATTTCCAGGTGCAGCATCCGCTCTACTTGCTAGCACTGGAATCAGGAAAGATTTATAGATTCATTCATACAACAGTTCAGATTGGAAGGGACCCTAAAATTCATCTGGTTTCAACCCCACTGCCATAAGCAGGGACAGTCCCCACTAGACCAGGTTGCTCAAGGCCCCAGCCAATCTGGCCTCGAACACTTCCAGGAAGGGGGCAGCCACAACCTCCCTGGACAGTCTGTTCCAGTGTCTCACCACCCTCATCATGAAGAACTTCCTTCTGACTTCCAGTCTAAACCTCCCCTATTCCATGTTGAAACCATTCCCCCTGCTCCTACCACTACAAACCCTTGGAAACAGCCCCTGCCCAGCTTTCCTGTAGCCCCTTTCAGGTACTGGAAAGCTGCTGTAAGATCTACCCAGTCTCTTCTTCTGCAGGCTGAACAGCCCCAACTCTCTCAGCCTGTCCCCATAGGAGAGGTGCTCCAGCCCTCCAATCATCCTCATGGCCCTTCTCTGGACTTGTTCCAACAGTTCAATACCCTTCTTGGGGGCTCAAGAACTGGACACAGTACTGCAGATGGGGTCTTATGAGAGCAGAAGAGTGGGGGAGAATCACCTCCCTTGACCTACTGGTCACACTTCTCTTGATGCAGTGCAGGATGCAGTTGGCTTTCTGGGCTGCAAGCGAACATTGCTGGTTCATGCTGAGTTTTTCGTCGACCAACACCACCAAGTCCTTCTCAAGGCTGCTCTCAATCTGCTCGCTACTGTCCAAGCACAAATGTGCTGCTGTTGCTCAGAAAATTCAACTTAAAATGTGAAGGCTTGTAGCCTAGACTATTGATTGTGTTTTAAGGGTAAGGTGAGCTCCACTGTGCTGGCAGCCACAGGTTGACACATCTGCCTTGGTGGGCCATATTTCCCACTTTGGAAGGCCACATATCCCACCTTGCAGCAGTCAAGAGCCTAGTTTTATTTGGCCAGATGACCCACTGGTACCCCCAGTAGTGCATCATAGCAAGGGTTATGAGGGAAGGTATTGATCAGTGGGATGATTGTGTTTGTCCCTGCCCCATAGCAGTGTGGAAACACTTTTTTGTTGGGGACACCTATGTGCTCAGCCATCTTGCCCTTTTCACAGCACATAGCAATGCGGCCATGATGCGAGATAGCTTGCCAAGAAGCCACACAGCATTTTCCCTAAAGAGATGAAAGGGGTTATGGATCACAGCATCACAGTATCACAGTAATTATGAGGCTGGAAAAGACCTTAAAGATCATCCAGTCCACCCAAAAACCAATCAAGTAAATCTAAACATCTGACATCTAGATCATGCCACTCAGCACTTCATCCAGACTAACCTGAAACACCTCCATGGGCAGCCCATTCCAAAATCTGATCACTCTTTCAGTGAAAAACCTTTTCCTAATGTCAAGTCTAAACCTCTCCCAATGGAGCTTGAGACTGTGACCCCTTGTTTTATCTCTAGTGTCCAGGGAGAAAAGACCAACCTGTGCCTGACCATAACCACCTTTTAGGTAGTTATAGACAGTGATAAGGTCACCCCTGGGCCTCCTGTTTTCCAGGCTAACCTTCCTCTCCCTGCTGACCACACCATTCCCAATACAGGCCAGGATGCCATTAGCCCTCTTGGCCGCCTGGGCACATTGCTGACTCATGCTAAGTTTACTGTCCACCAATACCCCCAAGTCTCTTTCCACCTGGGTACTCTCCAAGATCTCCATTCCCATCTATAGTTCTCCCTGGGATTGTTACAACCAAAATGCAAGACCCGACACTTAGACTTGTTAAAACTCATCCTATTAGAGTCTGCCTATCTCTCCAGTCTGTCCAAGTCCCTCCGCAGGGCCCTCCTACCCTCCAACAGATCACCACGGGCTCCAAGCTTGGTGTCATCCACAAATTTGCTCATGATGGGTTCCAACGCATCATCAATATCAGCAATGAAGATGTTGAACAGGACCGGAGCCAACACCGACCCTTGGGGGACACCACTAGTAACGGGTCGCCAACTAGATGCAACACCATTAACCACCACTCTCTGGGCTCATCCGCCCAACCAGTTCCTGACCCAGCACAGTATATTCCTGTCAAAGTCCCTTGTTGCTGTCTTAGCCAGGAGTATATCATGGGAGACCGTGTCGAATGCCTTACTGAAATCCACAGCCTTCCTCTCATCAACCAGTGGAGTCACTTGATCATAAAAGGAGATCAGGTTAGTCAGGCAAGACCTACCCCACCTAAACCCATGTTGACTGGGCTTAATCTCTTGGCTGTCACTCAGTTGTTGCATGATAGCCCTCAGCACTAACCATTCCATAACTTTGCCCGGAACTGAGGTGAGGCTAACAGGTCTATAGTTCCCTGGATCATCCTTCCAAACCTTCTTGTGTATGGGTGTCACATTCTCCAACTTCCAATCATCCAGGACCTCACCTGTGATCCATGACTTCTGATAAATCATGGAGAGCGGTTTAGCAAGCTCATCCACCAGCTCTCTCATCACTCTGGGGTGAATCCCATCTGGTCCCATGGACCTGTGGGGATCCAAATGGATCAGCAGGTGCAAGATGACCTGGCTTCAATCAAAACCATTTTCAGCTGGGGTTTTGTACTTGGATACAAGTGATTTTGCTGAGTAGTTCTTTTATGCTGAAGTTCCAAGAGCTCCAAACACAACAGCATAAAAAGACTTCAAAGAAGAAGATGCAGAGGCAGAAACCCATGTGGAATAAAAAGGCCAAGGAAAGAAATTTTCCAGAGGATCCCTCCCAAGCACCACTGCATGCTGTGCTTAACACCCCACAGGTGAACATCTGAGGAGCAGGGGGACTCTGGTTTGAATTTAGCATATCTAGGCTTCAAAGCAAGGTCACCATTTGCTGTCTTCCAGGTCATGCAGCTTGTAAAAGCCTCCAAAGTTCCTGCAGGTCACAGGAGCTATGTGCCATCTTGAGCAGAGCAGGAGGAATGAGGAGGCAGAGAAGCTGCCAGAAAATAAAGCAGTTGTGATAGAGTGGGACAAGTCTGTGTTTGGCTGCTTCCTCTCCTAGCCACACTTTGCTGCCTGCATGAACACATGACTAAAGGAAGATGAGCTCTGCAAATGGCCAGCAGCAGACCAGCAGGAAACATGACAAATATGGGCTGTCCTGGTGGCCTCCCCTCAAACCATTTGGCAGTCACCTGGGATTGAGGACTGCTCACCAGCTTCTCTGGGGCTGGCACATTAGGGAGACTCCCAGCCCAGAGCATAGCCTCAAGAAAGACTCAGGGGCTCTGAAAAAATGTCTGTGTTGTATTCATGACTGGGGCAATCATGAAGCTAGAGGGACAAACAGCAGGCAGCATGGCCTCTTGCACAAATAGTGCTGCACTCGGAGAACAAGCAAGGTATTTTTAGTTTCCTTTCAGCGTTACCTCTTGCCTTTACTCCAGCATGCTGTGTTTGCTGTGATCGTTCTGTGGGAGAGCTACTCTCTAACAACTGTCAACACCTAGAAGAAGCAAACACCCTGGGAGATTAAGGCAGTTTGTATTTAGATCTCGCTTTGTTATGATACCGAGTGTAGCCTCAGCCATCCTGAGTACTGAAATCCCAGTGTTTGTGGCCGCTCACCCACTAAAGCTTGGTGTTTCTCTAGTTAATGTATATTTCATGGCAAATTCCTGCTCCTTTTAATTCAAACCTCTACCTGTGTGAAGATGGCGAGGGAGGCTGGTCACAAAGGCAGAATATGCAATACACTGGGTATGGAAGGCAGGAAGATCCACTTCACTACTTTGACGTGCTGTATCTTCCTTGTAAAGGCCTGAATGCTGGCTGCCACGATGATGTTCATTTCCACTCCTGTGAGGTGAAGACTCTCTCAGTGCAGAATGCAAAACTTTTTTAGCTTGGGATAATCTTATGTTTTAAATTCCAGCACAAGCGCACACGCACACATAGGTGCCAACCCTCCCAACTGTCTGTGGGAGATCTGGGTAAGGTGCTGCAGTTTTTCATCACAACATCATTTAAATTATGGATTTGCTTAAAAAACAGAAAGGAAAACAAAACAACACTCCTCCAGCTTGTAAGTACAACATGTTGAGCTGTCCTGTTTGGTCATCTCCCATTCAACCAGAGTTTAGAGGCTTTAAGTGAAGCAGACCTTTGTGCCTGCCCCTTCAGAAATTCTAAAAACTCAGAACATTGCACGTTCTCCATTCCTATTGGGAAATACCAGCTTGCAGACTCCAAAACTGTTTAAGAAATAGTGGTTGTATCACACTCCCCCACATTTTGGCTGCTGCCATCTTTTACTGTGATTGTTAATACGCTGAGTGGGACAACGGAGCTGTTTCACTGCCACAAAGAACAGTCATTCGCCTCATAAATTCCAGGAACAGCTTCTTTCTGCTGCTCTGGCTGTTCCACATAACAAATAATCTTTGCAAGAGATTATTGTCTTACCATGCAGATTTCTGTTCTTTATAAGCTGAAAATAATAACACAGAGTTTTCCCTGCATGCCAGAGTTTTTATTCTAGTCAAGGCTGATACAAGTATTTATCCAGAAGAAACACACCAATCAGCCTGTGTGAGCACATGTTTTGGGGTGTGTCAGCTGGAACAGGTTGTGAGGGCTTAAAGTTGACCATTAATGTTCAGCAGTCAAGGGTATATGGTAGCTCCAAACAAGCTCAAGATCCATTTGAAGGAGAATGTAGGGCAGTCAAGCTTCTAAGACTGCTGACACATCCAAGTGAGGCACTGCATAGGGCAGTCAGCCATTGTTTTAATCCTCCTGTACTGGGCACTGGTGAGGCTTCACCTCAAGTACTGGGGACAGTTCTGGGCCCCTCACTTCAAGAAAGAGATTGAGGGGCCAGAGCAGGTTGAGAGGAACAAGAAGGCTGAGGAAGGGACTGGAGGGAAAGGCTGGTGAGGAGAGGCTGAGGGAGCTGAGGGTGTTTAGCCTGGAGGAGAGGAGACTCAGGGGGGATCCTATCCCTCTCTAGAGCTCCATTCATGCAGGTTGTAGTAAGGAGGGAGTCGGCTCTTCTCCCAGGCAGCCAGTATCAGGAAAGAAGGCAGGGCCTGAAGCTGCCAGCGGAGGGTTATGTTGGATATTAGGAAGCCCTTCCTCACAGAAAGGGTGATCAGATCCTGGAATGGACTGCCCAGGGCAGTGGTTGAATAGCCATCCCAGGACAGCTTGGCAGTGACCCTTAGTGCCTTGGTCTGGCCTCTGTGATGACGTTAGGTCATGGGCTGGGCTGGATGAACTCAGAAGGCTTTTCCAGCCTTAATAATTCTGTGATTCTGTGACTAAATCTCTCCTTCATGTGTGTTATTGTCACACACCCCTGTGCACATCCACCTACCCACACAGAACACACATCTTGCAGAAGATCAGCGAACACTTGCTGTGGGGCTTGGTAGGAAACCAGTGGAAGTTCATACAGCTGAGATTAAGACCAGGCATGATGTTATAGTGGAAAGAGTTGTTTGAAGAACCCTGAGTGCTCCCAGAATAGTGTGGTTTCTCTAACTTAACTACACAGAGCACATCATGCTCCAAACAGCTTCTTTTTAAGTCTGGATCTAAGAGGGTAGAGGGATGTGCACAAGCTGTAGAAGACTGACAATGATGAGCAGGGATTCAGTTGAAGGAAAAGAATAAATCTACTAAACTTGTAAAGATTTACAGCATAAAGTCTTAACAATCTCAGCATTGTTCCCAAATCACTCTAAGGAACATGATAACATTAGGATTCTCCTGTCTCTAGGAATAAAGAAGCAGAACAATCGTTAAGGTTACAACATGGCATTTTGTAGTGGCATTGAAATAAAGACAGCCCTTGCTGGAAACCTAATAACTGCTTACTTTTTTCTCTTGCTGGTCTGAAGGGTTGTTGTTGCTATATAATCATATACCCCTGTGATGGCATGGCTGGCACATGGAGATACTAATGCTGTGAAAACACCAGTCTGTTTTGTAGTAATGCCTCGGCCTTGTAATTTTAAGAAATGTCCTGTTAGCATCCCATAGCGTGGTTTATTGTTTCATATATTCACAGACATTTAATGTCCCTGCGATGGTTTTTAGCAGGGATTATTTAGGTGGTCATATTTTTCACTGCTCCCTGAAGGCTTCATGGACATTGTGGTCTCTTCTCAAAAATTACTAATCATCAGATGAGAGGAAATGGCCACAAGTTGCATCAGGGGAGGGTTAGATTGGATATTAAGAAGAATTTCTTTACTGAGAGAATGGTTGAGCACTGGAACAGACTGCCCAGGGAGGCATTTGAGTCATCATCCCTGGAGGTGTTTAAAAAATGAGTAGCTAGAGCAGTTGAAGCCATGGTCTAGGGTTTGGGGGTATATTTTGGATGAAAGCTGGGCTTGGTGATCGTGTACGTCCTTTCTAGCCATGAGGATTCCATGATTCTAAGTTCCTGGGCTGTCTGGAGAGTGCAGTTCAACATGTCCCAGCTCCTTCACAGAGTTAAAGAGCTTGTGACTAGACTCAGGCATTTCATGTTCTTAGACATTAGGATACTCCCCTGCCCTCTACACTGCTTCTCCTGCCTGTTCTCTGCTGTCTTGGTCGTGTGCAGAAAGTACAATCCAATTACTTCTTCCATGTGGAGAAGATGCTGAGAGTCAGCAGTGATAGATCCCTGAAGGGCAGAAAGACCCATCCTCTGCAAAATAATGAACCCTACAGCAAAAAAAGGAAAAAAAGCCTGAAAAAACCACATCTTCACAAGTGAAGAGCCCAGTGCCCTGTCTGAGCTGAAGCTGAAAGTTCATGTAGTTTTGAATCATTGCTTCAGGCTCTCTTCTGAGTTAAAGGGCTCTCAGTTTACACATTGGTTATAGGTTTAATCTTGCTCTAGCTGCTGCGATCAGGTTGAAAGTTTTTACTGCTTGGGAGGGGTTTTGAGGAAAAGCTGATAGAGCGTGTGGGGAGGAAGAGCTTTCTGCAATCCCATAGACCCAGCATAATCAGTACCCTGGTGTGAGTTCCACTTTGTTCACATGCACTGCAGGCCAAAACTCCTTTCTTGCTCCTGGACTAGTGTTCTGGAGATTCTGCACAGAGGCATAAGCACAGACATTTCTGAAGCAAGCACTGGCATGATCAATCACAGCAGCCCCTGAGCTAGTGATCTGATTTTCAAAGAAATGGAATGAAAGCTGCTCTTGCTATTCCACCTCTGAACATCAGACAGAGAGCTCACAGCCTCCTCTGGACGGAGGTGTTTGGTATTAGCCATAGATTTGTCAAGTTTTCCCTCTGATTATAAAAGTTATGAACATGGATGCAAATATCATAGAATCATAGAATGGTCTGCATTGGAAGGGACCTTAAAGATCNCCATTTCCCCTCATCTTATCACTATAAACTCTTCTAAAAAGCCCTTCCCCAGCTTTCTTGTAGCCCCCTTCATATACTGGAAGCTGTAATGTCTCCCCAGAGCCTTCTCTTCTCTGGGCTGAATAGTCCCAACTCCCTCAGCCTGTCCCCTTAGCAGAGGGTCTCCAGCCCCCTGAGCATCTTTATGGCCTCTTCGGAATCTGCTGCAACAGGTCTGAGCACTGAAATCATTGTCAATAAGAAGGGATGTATCAGTGCTGCCCCAGGATCACATTAGTTACAAACACTGGTAACTTACCCTCTTTCCTGTCATTCTTATGTTGCTTTGCCTACTGTGGAAATCAGTGTATTTGGGGACCTCTTGATGGAAGCAGTGCCTTGTGGACATGTAGAGAACTATCCGTATATACATATATAAAGCACAAATTCATAGATCTTGCAAAACAGCCCTCCAGCTGCAGGAAGTTGGAAACCTCCCTCCTTCCAAAAGCCTTTTGCTGGTTATGGGTCTATGAAACACAAATATCGATCACTATGTGTCAGAGCACAGCTGGGAAAACCTTCCCAGTGTTGCTGGTCCACCTTGTAGATGTCGTAGTGTCTTCACAGCAATAAGCACATGCTGTGTAGATACTGCCTGTGTCACCAGATCAGAGAAGAGAATATTCCCCCAAGAGCTGGCTGATACCCTTGCTATGCCAGAGGAGCCACCTCATCTGCCGATAGTTTTAGAGAAAGCAGCTGGAGGTTCTACAACTGCAGCCACTTCTTCCCAGGTGATCTTCACATCAGGAAGGTTTTTGTCTGGACAAGTTGGCAAATGCATTTGAAACACATGGAGTTTTTGGCCTGGCAATGCCCAGTTTAAGCCATGGAGGAGAGCTGCTGTGGGCTGCACCACAAGTGGGTGTAGTTTATAAAAACCCTCTGCCCTCTCTTCACAGGCTGAGGCCTAGTAACAGGTGAGTTTACTGGCCTTCCCACTTGTGAGAAATGAGCATTTGTCTCAATCCAGCATGAAGAAACTAAACTGCCTCCAAGACTGATGATCTCCCAGTCAAAAGTCACTGGCAGCAAGTCAGCAAAAACAGCTGCAGGGTTTGTGGAAGAAGCAACCTGACACACACATCCTCACCCAGATAAGCAGAACTGTATAAACCTCATTTCTTTAGAAATTCAGAATAAAATAAACATTTTCTTTTTGTCCCTTTGTATTTCATGCATTTTGTTCTGCTGTGCTTCTATCACTGTTTGCCAGCCTTCCTCGCTCACATGAGGTTGGAGAAGCCATAAAAATGGCAGCTCCCTTTGAGCATTAATGCTGGCTGCTGGCCACAACTGCTGAGCTGTAGTATGCGAGACAGTGATACAACAAACTGAGTTTACATTCCTTATTACATATTTTTAGTGTGTAAATCCACAGAGCAGAAAAAATATACAGGGGAGTGAGTGCTGATGGGGAAAGTAATCTGCATATAAAGCAGTGGCAGATCCCTCTTTCTTCCCAGGACTGCTCCTGTTAGGAAGTTTCACACCAGGCTAAATGAGACCTTCAACCACTGGTAGGTTTTTTTCTTGTGCCTGAGTTCAGGGCAAGAGGGGGTCACTGACATTGTTTATCCATTATTCATTTAGCAGTGGCTCTGGGGAGCGACATCATGTCATGTGTTTTTCACTGACATGAATTGCAACAGGCTCTTTCTTTGAGCCAGTCTGCACTGGGGGATTTTTCCAAGTTGTTTTACAACAAGTACAGCTTAAACTGTTTGGGGAGTGCAAGCAAAGACCTGGCTATAGACAGCACAAAGTGAGTGATCAGTTTTTATTGGAGTAGTTTCAGACTGTGGCCCTAACCATAGCTACTAAAACCTGAATTATTAAGACTACATAATCCAGAAATACTTTGCCTTTGTTGAAATACAGAATAACTATCTATCTCCCTTGGACTGGAAATACTTCCAATCCCCAGATTGCTCATTGGCTCTTGAAAGGACTGGCTTTCTTTGAGGGACCTGAATTTCCTTGCTTTGTTTTCCCAGCCGCCTTTAAACGAGGTTATTTTAAGTCCATACATCACTAACAGGCCAGATGAGAGCTTTAGAGAAACCTTTACTGGCAGAATCAGAATTATATGAAGTACTGAATTTGGAAGCAGTGATATGTGTGCAGCCAAGAGGGAGATTCTGATCTGGCTGGGTGAAGTTCAACCACTTAAATCCTATCATTCGAGAGGCTCTGTGCAACCAACACACTTGTGCACTAATAAAACTAGGGGGCTGGAAAGAGAAAACTTCTCTTTCTGGCTCTAAGAGCGAGCATGTGGATAAAGCTGAAAATGTGAGCAGAGCAGAAAATGTGGTGGGCCCCCAAGTCACAGAGATGGTAGGTCCTTTGCTGAAGGAAGGCGGCTGAGGAGGAGGAGGTGCTATGCAGAAGGGAACATCCATCTCTGCAGTCAAGACCTCCTGGTTCTGACATGGGAAGTATCTTGGTCATTGGATGCTGTGGATTAAAGATTACCCTATAGACACCAAACCACATTTTCTGAAGACTAGTGAGATTTGCTAAATTTTGGCTAGAGTCAGATACACGTGCCTCACTCTGTTAGACAGCCCTCAAAAATAGTAGAAACAAGGTGTGATGTTAAAGCCTAGATCCCAGTCCTCGTGTAAGAATGCTTCCCTTGGCATGGGAAACATTCCTGCCTCAGGGCAGTGTAAAAGTATCATAGAGTCACAGTCTCACTGAACCATAGAATGGTCTAGGTTGGAAGGGACCCCAGAGATCATTCAGTGCCCCATGGGCAGGGGCACCTCTCACTAGACCAGGTTGCCCAGAGCCCCCTCCAACTTGACCCTGAACACACACAGGGATGGAGCAGCCACAGCCTCCCTGGCCACAAGCAGGTACCCATATAGCCAAAGCAGGGTATGGTGGCAGCATACCAGTGCTGACACCTCAAAAAAGCTCAGGTCCTCTGCAAATAGACTGTTGCAACGAGTCATAGGCAGGAATTTGAAGCATCCAGTGCAGACAAGATACTGCCAGCTAAGGATCACTGAAAAGCAAAGAAAAAGGTTCCTTCCACAAAAGCTAGGTGAACATTCTGTCCCATTCACTACCTGTGCCTGATTTACATTCATTTTCATATTTTTTCAGTGAAAACACATGTGAATGCAAACTCCATTTCAACACCTGCATTCGGTTCTATTCCTCCTGTTCCAGTGGAAATGTTGTGCTGCTTTAAAAGCTGAGCAGAGTCTGTGTGTTTTCAGCAGAAAAGTCTAAAGTTTAGGTTTAAAAAGTTGAAAACTCCCCCTCCCTTTCCCCCCCTTCTCTCTTCTTGGTGACTTCTGCCTTCTTCCTCACTTCTCTCCATCTTGCACTGTCAGGATCTGTATTGTTACCGCTGAGAGAGAATGTTGCGGCTTCTGAGAAGGTTCTGGTGAGTGGGAAGATTTTCCTAGAGCTGGAGAGACTGAGAATCCTGAACCATGAAGATTAATGAGGATCAAGACTGAAGTCAGATGACCTCTCTGATTTCAGAGAGAAGCAGGAACTTTCTGTAATGGATGTTTCAAATATTTTATCTCAGTTCAGTGTAGGAACAGTGTGACAAAACTCTGTGTGTCTGTGTCTATGTCTTGAGTAGGGGTTTTTCTTTGATGTCTGGTGGGGGGAGGGAATTAAAATGTCTTGGTGCCTTTCTTCCCCAAATGGAGTCAGTAGTTTCACTGCCTGCAGATTCATCAGGGGGTTTGTTAAACCCTCCCTGTGTGTCTGACCCTCGAGCTAAAAGTCCTTGGTTGAAATACAGGTGGGGTCTCTGACCCATGATGTTAGTGATGACCCAGGTGGGACACGTGGGAATCCAGACAAGGACAGAACACTACTACACTATTGCTACGACCATCACAAAGTTTTGGTGGCACTTCTGAGCTCATTAACATTGATTTTCTGTGGGTTTTGATCTGTTCTAAACATAAATTAGTTCCCAGCCAGCATTGCCTTAACACCATTGTTTACAGAAAAACTGGTAATAGATAACATACAGCCTCTGCTCTCCTGAGCCATTTAAACTTGACATTCTGCTGAGGGGTTAGTAGAAAAAGTGTTACATTCTGGGGTGGTTTTTTCCCACTTGCCCTATAATATTTTACTTTGATTAAAGCTTTACTGAGGTAGAATTGTACATCTCTCACAGAAAGTAATTTACCTCTGCTCTTACTGAAGTTAACTGTACTTATTTGTCCCAGCGTAATGTATTTTTCTAGCTGCATTTTAACTGCAGTGCTTTATCATATGAACCCAGTTAGATTTAATCAGATTCAGTTTGTGTTGTGAATTTTAAGACATTTGTTCAATTAGTTGGAATAAAGGCAGAATACTGGGAAGAAAGATTAAAGTTGATAGATGCTGGTTCCGAGCTGGGCACCCAGTGTTCTGTCTGCACCTTTCTCACCCTAGAAGCATTTCTCATGCTTCAAAAGGCTCCCTGATTATTTTATTTTCTTCGTCTTTCTGTTTCTGAGATTGCTTGAGGCGTTCATGGGATGGGGAAGATAAGAGTCATTTTATCAGGTTACAACACCCGGGTGCATGTCAGACCTGACCGATTTTCCTCCTGCTGTGCCTGTCATGAGCTTTTTCTGAGCGCTGATGGACAATGGGACCACATTCAAGCTGGGGCTTCTTTAATGGATTGGAGTCCACTGGGAAACCACAGTGCTGCTCCCCAGTTGTCTCCAGTCTTATCAGTGCTGCTCCACTGCTTTCCTATTACTGTCCTTGTTGCCACCTGGTGGGAAAATTGCCATCACTCACTCGTGTTGCCTTTCAGACCTGGGTGTGCAGCTCAGGGGAGGGCAGCTCAGGAGCTGAGGGACACCGAGGAGGTTGATCAGCCCCTAATGCTCCTTCCCAGCAAGAAAACTACTTGCTTCTCTCACTCTTCCTATTATTTCCCGTAAAAAAAGGCTTATTCGCACAGACCCCAAGTATTTTGGGGGCATCACAATGTTTTTACGGCATTGTCTTGTCTACTGAATGCAAAGCAATTAATTATGATGCATATCACTTTTATTAAGAAAATTGTGGTGCTTATTGTTACTACATCTTATGACTGCAATTTTCCTTATGTGGCAATTCCTGATTAACTTGGTTCAGGTTCACCAGCCTCAGTGATTTCAAAAGGCCATTGAAAGAAATAAACATGACTTGGTGCAGGCAGACTCCACTCCCTCCACTGACAAACGTGCCAGTTTTATATTTTGAGACAGTTTCTCAGCCAGCTAGACAAGGTGACATTAAACAAATCATACTAATTACAACACAATTTATGTAGAGAGATTTTACTGGCCTGCTAATACTTGGCAGGAGCTGCCAGTTACAAATGCTTCAAAAAAAAGAGAGCATTTCCAGAATTAAGTTATCTGGTTCTTAAGAGAAACTGAATGATGGAGCCTGTTGAGCTGCCTTGTTTGTGCCGAGGAAGGATGATCCCTGTCCAAGTATGGACACAGGAGTAAGTGACCTGGGTTTGTGTCATGGGTTTCAGAGTATTGCAAAGACTGTGAGTGGCCCCAGGCAGATCACTCCTGAGTGCATCCTTTGCCAGATAAAATCATCCAGAACCTGTGCTACCCCTGGAGCCTTTGCACCTTCCTGGCTCCGATTACCCAACACCAGTGTCCTGTGTGTCATCCCCAGAGGTGCAGACAGACACTGCCATTCTGGTTTGGGGACATTTTGCACAGTTGATAGGTTGTCTCACCGCAGGGTAAGATCACACCTTCTTTGCATTAGCTGCCTCTTTAACAGAACAAGGATGAAAAATCTATAAAACTACAAAACTTGCCAGCAGCACCATGGATTTTGTTTTTTAGGAGCCAGCAAAAAGCTTTCAGCTTAAACCTCAGCAATTTGTAGGGCTTCCTCCCCCTATTAGCTTAAGACTGTGATCATGTAAGGTGCCACTTCCCCTCATCCAATCCCAGGTAGGGGTTACTTTTACAGAACTGATGGAAGGGTATGGGGCACTCAGTCCTCACTCACACTGGTGCTTACACCACAGATTGAATGCTGTGGCCTGCAAGAAGCCACCCTGTCCTAGGAGGACGTGTTCAGCTGCATCATGCTGGGTTTTCTGCAGGGACAACAGCAGCCTGAGAATAGCAAATGGCTTTGGGGGCAGAGCTGGTGTGGGGGGAAGCAGAAGGAGGAGAAGGATAGTACCTGCATCTCACTGCAGGCACTTAGTGAACGAGTCTTTGCCAATGCCATCTGGCATCCAAGGTCAACTTGTCATTCCAAGATGACTTTCTATGATTCTGAAAGAAGGAAGGATGGATTTGGAGCTTCTAGTTTTGGTTTCCATCTCCTTCTTGACTTCACTTTCAACTCTTCTCTGGAAACATTGTGAATAGAGAGAACGGTACCTCAAGGATCAGAGTAAGGAAGGTTTTACCTGAATTCCACTGTTTGCTGAAATCGAAATAGCTCTTCCCTTGTCTTCGGCTGGAGGATTTGAAATTCTGGAGAAACAGAGGACTGGTGTGGAGGCACATGGAACAGAGAACTGGGCTTTAACATGCCTGCTGATGTTGAGGGACATGTACATGGACTGAACGGGCTCCACATTTTCTCTAGATGCAGGAACTGCTGGAAGTCTCTTCCCTTGAGGGGCTGGAGAGACCAGTTTGTCCTAGTTCTGTAAGAACATATGAGTAATCTCCGTATGTCTTTGTGTGGAGTTTTTACATGAAGTGAATTAAATGTCTTGCTTTTTCCCCAAATCAAGTTAGTTTGGGTTTTGCCTGCAATTTCTATGTGATTTCTGAACCCTCCTTGTTTTGTTTTTGTTTTGACCCGTTCGCATATTAACAAAATTAATTGGTTAATTTCATCTTGGGTCTTACCCCTTGACAGATTTGGAACACACAGAGGAGGGGAGAGAAATGGGCCAGAGATTTCTAACAGATGTTGGTGATAGCTGCTGGCAGCAACAGTAAGTTACCAATAGGAGTATGTCTTCAGAATGACGAAAACAGAATTTTCACCTCAACAGGGTTTGGCGATTGCTAAATTGCTCCATAAGCAAGAAAAGAGCTTCATGAACAGAAGGTTTTGCATAAAGCAGTTGTTGTTTACTCATGAAATTGGTGTACAAATAAAGCCATCAGTCTTGACTGCCAGTGCTCCTCCACTCAGAGCCAATGCAGCCTGTGGAGCTGCAAGACAGCCCTCCTTGCAATTGTGTTTCACAGACGCAGCTCCCATACATGGTCACCAAGAGTTGTCTGGGTCAGCTGACAGGCTGAGCCCTATCTAATTCAACAAAGCTATGCGTTCCTACAAACAGTGAGGACTTTGCTCAGAATAGGAACTTTGGCCTTGGACAGAAACAGGAGTTGCTAATTTTCTGCTTTGAATTGTTCTGCACAGGAGTTCAGCTGTTTCCACTGAGTGTCAGAGGAGCCCAGGGATGCAGGTGACCACAGACTGAAGTGTTTTTGTGCAGCTGCATCTCTTGCCTTACCTTCTACAGCCCTGTAGACTGACATTCAGCTGCATAAAAAATGAAGCATAAAGTATTAAACACTAAAATCATTATGTTTGAAATCCAACTTTTCTCTCCTCCCCCATTTCTATTCTTTTTATACAACTGCTGCCATCATGTTTCTTCCATATCTTCTTCCTTACTAAAATAGGTCACATGACGTGTCTTTATCTTGAGATAATGGCAACCCCCAGCTGCCAAGGGTATGTTGGGGATACACAAGACCTTCAGCAACCACCCTCTGCCAGGTCTGTCTTTGACCTTAAGGAGGTAGCTAGTGCCAGGTCTTCTATAACCCTGTAAACGACTAGGAACCTCAGGTGAGAAGGTGCCACTCTGATGGAGGGGACACACAAGGGTACCAAGGAACTTAAGTCTCACTGGGTGCCTGCAGTGACTGGGATGAGTACAGGAATGTGGTGAGGAGGAAGGTAAGTCTTGGAAAAACAAGGAAGAGGGGAGCTAGGGACTTCCAGGAAGGAGGAGAGGAGAAGCAGAAAGAATTTACAGAAACATAGAATGTGTGGGGATGGAAGGGAATACCAAAGGACATCTAGCTCAACCCCCCTACAAACAAAGAGCATCTCTAGCTAGACCAGATTGCCCAGAGCCCTATCCAGCCTGACCCTAAATGGCTCCTGGGACGGGGCCTCCACCACCACCTCTCTGGGCAGCCTGTTCCAGGGATCCCCCACCCTCAGATTAAAGAGCTTTTTCCTCATGTCCACCCTAAACCTGCCCTTTTCCAGCTTCAAACCATGACCTCCTATCCTATCATTCCCTGCCCCTGGAAACTTCCCCAGCCTTCTGACAGCCCCTTTCAGAGACTGGAAGATTTCTAGAAGGTCCCCCAGAAGCCTTCTCCCCTTCATGCTGAACAACCCTAACTCTCTCAGGCTATCCTTGTAAGCCTTAGCAAGAAAAGAGGTACTGATGGTGGTAGGAAGCCTTCATCATCACTACATTGTGAAGTCTAATCAGAATGCAGTGTTGTCCCATCTCCGTTTTAAAAATGACAAGCTAGACCTCAGGAAAGCTGGAAATTAACTTAAAAATCTAGAGACTGCTTAGACCAGTAAGTTCAGCCTTTTTTCTTTTCACTTCTCATTGTGAAAGAAGGACTCTGGTCACATCTTCTGGACATTAACATTTGAGAATGCAATTCTCACCAAGCTCTGTGCCTCACAGAACTGGTGCATTGGGGAACACAGCAGATACCACAAACCCCAATGAACAGCATGTAACAGTAAGTAGGCAATTAGGTTTTCTCTGGAACGACCCCTCTGAGTTCCTGAAAGCCTATTATTTTGCAGAAGCAGCTTTGAAATAGCAGCAGGGAACTGAGGCGGGAGTGCTAAACAGGGGCCAGTCCCAGCTAACGTGGATACAAGAGACAGTTTGGGCACATGAGCAGCAAAACAAAGCCACAGCCCCACATCCCAGATGTGAAGCACCACAAGGCACAGTGTTGTCCCCCTGGCAAGCTCTGATGAGCATTTGGAAGCTCCTGACAAACAGACACAGTCTCCACATTTCTGGGTGGCAGAGTGTATTTCTAGAGAAATCTCCAAAGCCAAAATAAAATCCAGTTTCTCATTCAGGCACCAAGTGATAGCCAGCCCCAGCCTTCAGATTCACATATGCAAATATCAGGTCTTCACACCCCTGCAGACAGTGAGAAAGCTAATTTGGGCATCTGCTGAGAATCTGGATGAAGTCAAGTTCATCTTAGTCTTCTGTTCAAAGAGATATTTGAGGGATTTCAAAGTTTTCCTCATATTTGAAAAGCACCTGTAGCTCCCTCTCAAAGCCTGAAACCATCATAAATAATAAAGCTCTTGAAAAAATAGACTTTCTTGAAATAAAATTAGAATAGGATGTGTCTATTCATAGACAGAATAGACTGGGCAGGGTGGCTTACAGGGATGTGTAAGACAATCTTTTGTTGGTTCCCCAAACAACACCCCTCACTCTTCTAGTGTGATGGAATACAATAAATGGCACCATTTAGTGCACTTCATTCTTCTCCAGTAAGCTATCTGGATCGTAGAGTTGTCTGAGCCAGGCCCCAGGGTGTGTAGTGTCACCCATGTAGCTGGGAACAAGCCCACTAGTTTTCTTTCTAAGGGCTTATTTACCATCTTCATCAATGACCTGGATGAGGGGATTGAATGCATCCTCAGTAAATTTGCAGATGACACAATATTAATTGGCAGTGTCAGTCTGCTTGAAGGTGGGGAGATACTGCAGAGGGATTTGGACTGGCTGGAGCTATGGGCTGAGGCCAACGGGATGAGGTTTAACAAGGCCAGGTGCTGGGTCAGTTCTGTCACAACAACCCCCAGCAGTGCTGCAGGCTTGGAGAAGAGTGGCTGGAGACCTGCCTGATGGAAAAGGACCTGGGGGTCTTGGATGACAGCCAACTGAACAGCAGCCAGCAGTGTGCCCAGGTGGCCAAGAGGGCCAACAGCATCCTCGCCTTGATCAGGAACGGTGTAACCAGCAGCAGTAGGGCGGTGATGGAGCCACTGTACTCTGCACTTGAGTTCTGTGTCCAGTTTTGGGCACCACAGTATAAGAAGGACATTGAGGTGCTGGAGCAGGGCCAGAGAAGGGTAACGAGACTGGAAAGAGGTCTGGAAAACAGGCCCTATGAGGACTGGCTGAAGGAAACAGGGTTATTTAGTCTAGAGAAGAGACCTCATTGCTCTCTACAGCTAACTAAAAGGAGGTTGTAGGGAGACAGGTGCTGGTCTCTTCTAAATTAGTAATAATAGGATGAGGGGAAATGGCCTCAAGTTGGGTCAGGGGAGGTTTACATTGCATCTTAGGAAGAAGTTCTTTCATAGAATCATTAGGGATCAGAAGGGACCTTGAAAGATCATCCAGTCCAATCCCCCTGCCACAGCAGGATCACCTAGACCAAG
>VZRI01014204.1:67881-85279 GCA_013397515.1 Upupa epops | reverse complement strand
ACCACCTGTTCGGCCCTCAAACCACACTCACTTTTCACTGCAAATTGACAGACTTCAGGTTTCCACACAAGGAGCTAAGCAGGAAAAGAGCAAAACCAACTTCTGGGCTCCATCTGCTCCCTTCCCTTGAACGAGCAGTATGCAATCTCCCACAGATGTGTATAAAAAGAGATCAATGGAGTCACCCTATAATCCTACACAGCAGCTGCCAAACTTCAAAAAGAATCTACACTAACATACAAAACTTTCCCTTTTTAGAAGCAGCATCTGGCTCCTTGTTGAAGCCGAAAGTTCATATTAAATCGAGGCATTAAACCAAGCGCAGAACTGCTTGGCTAATTAAGTGCTGCGGTGATCCAATCACAGTGGGCCATTCGATTGTCTGAAAAGACTAGTTCCAAAGAGCAAAGAGAAAGAGGTGTTTTCTGCTGGACAAAACACAACTTTTCTGGCAGGCACACGTGGGACAGTGTGTCCACTTCGGCAATACCCTGCATGCCTGGACGTACACCAGTGTGTTTTTACACGCCGCCCAGTTTGATTACACAATCTTCCTCAGAGAGATTTTGGCAAGAAAATCACTGAGTAGACTTCAGAAACAGAGCAGGCTGCTGCATGCCATTTCTCTCGCTATTTCTAACACCACTTACAACGGCTGACCACTGAAAAAGCAACCAAAGATACCTGTTGATCAGGGCTGCCATCTGGTAGATACAGCAAGGTTGCAGGTTCAGCCTCAGTTTACAGTTATCAACTTTTATACAACAGCTAAAAACCGGTCCAGGATCACAACACTGAACCAGCCCCTAGGCTAAATCTTTGGAGGCTCATTTTTTTTTTCCAAAAAATGATTCAGAACCTTTTCCTAATAGGTCTGGTACAAGATGAACACGTCAAAGGCTATTCCTAAACAAACATCATTTTGCACCTTAGCGTCTTCCAAAGATGAGACTGCTTTTTCAATGCTTAAACATTTCTGAAAACACTGTTCAACACCCATCTGGGAGATATTTGATGCTAGTGCCCAGTTCTCTTAGGCTCCGAGGTAAACTTTCCAGGAAATGCACTAGAGCTTGTCTTGGAATTCTCATGCTTGATTAGGTTGAAGATATCCTCCTACCTGTATGACCATAATATTGTTCTATTTGCATTTTCTGTTTGATTCATAGAATGGTAGAGATCAGAAGGGATCTCTGGAGGTCACCTAGTACAACCCTCCTGCCAGAGGAGGTTCTCCTAGAGCAGATACCACAGGAACACATTCAGGCAGGTTTTGAATACCTCCAGAAAAGACAACTCCACAGCTTCTCTGGACAACCTGTTCCAGCCTGACTTATGTCCATCGTCCCATTACTGGGCACCAGCTAGAAGAGCCTGTGTCAATGAAGGGCTATGTGTTCTACAACTGCACCCATCTGCTGCTCGGCTGGAATGTCAGTGTGTGGAGAAACAACCGGGGAAGTACTAGCAGGATAGTTGTTCTATCTAGTATCCTTCTAATGTGTTTTTTTTTAAGAAGCCATTCTGTTGGCTTTTAGAACTGATACACTCAAAGACTATGCCATCTTCACCAGAGAGACAGGGTGCTGTAAGATAAGGCTACCTGGTGAACAGCCTATAGGATTTGCTGCTCAGGGACATCTCCAGATTTGCAGAGAAACATATATGCCTTGTGCTTACTGAAACGTTTCTGACATTAAGGTTGCCTGGCACTAGCACTAAAGAGGAAAAGAAGTTTATTATAATGAATTTCATGATTATTCTCGCTTATGAAATTTGAAGCTGTCAGGAAACAAACATGAACAGAAGAATATAGAAAGTGGAGACCTAAAGCATTGTGGTACAAGTCTCTTTACTCAATGTTAGATATCCTGCATAGCATCTCGTCTGTGGATCTGCGGCCCTGCAACAAGAATGTCTGAACTACAGGATGCAGCTTAGAGCAGCTTTCTGTCCAAAACCATCTGTTGCCCTTCTAAACCTCATGATTTTCTGACTGTGTCTTAAACGCAGACAAAAATGTCATACTGTGTATGAAGAATGGCGTTCTTTCCTTTCTAGTAATGAGCGTCTTGTATCACAGCACTTCATNTAAAGAGGAAAAGAAGTTTATTATAATGAATTTCATGATTATTCTCGCTTATGAAATTTGAAGCTGTCAGGAAACAAACATAAACAGAAGAATATAGAAAGTGGAGACCTAAAGCATTGTGGTACAAGTCTCTTTACTCAATGTTAGATATCCTGCATAGCATCTCGTCTGTGGATCTGCGGCCCTGCAACAAGAATGTCTGAACTACAGGATGCAGCTTAGAGCAGCTTTCTGTCCAAAACCATCTGTTGCCCTTCTAAACCTCATGATTTTCTGACTGTGTCTTAAACGCAGACAAAAATGTCATACTGTGTATGAAGAATGGCGTTCTTTCCTTTCTAGTAATGAGCGTCTTGTATCACAGCACTTCATCTCGAACAAGATAGGTGGCACCTATGAGAACATGAATTGAAAACATCCATATTTAACCAAGCAGGATGCCTCATAAGGTCTGAGTGCTGTCAGTCCTGTAAGGGTTTCCCTTTATAATATTGATTTAAAATTTCACTTCTAGCAGTCTGTAAGTCTGATTTTCATTGCTCTAATACAGTACAGTACAATTTCAGTAAGTTTTCATTTAACGGCATTTCACAGAGATCACCTGCGATACATCAGTACTGCTTACCATTTAAAAGGTTTACTGTGGCAGTATTGTTCTTACCCTAAATTCCTTAATACTTAAAGTTGTGTGCTGTTTATACCAGACTGAAAAAAATGTCAGCCTTAGTGATTACGCTTCCTCACTTGTCTGATTCACTGTTTTCCTCAGGTTTCCATATAATTCATTAAACAAAGCAAATCAAAACTGCCTTCATAGAAACAAAAAGTTTGACACGATCAACTACCTTTGTCGGTACTGCATGCAGCCCACGTGGGTGTCTGGACAGTTTGAAAAATACAGATCACGTTTAAGAGTAACAGCTGTTAGTACTCCCGTTTCTCTCTGCTGGACCTCAGATTAAGTGGGAACAGGCCTTATCAATGTGAGGTGGTACTCTGCCCAAGGAAAGATCCTGCACGATGCAGGAAATTAAGCTGTCGAATCAGTAGGTGGAACTTTACCTTTGAAGATAACATACCACGTGTGCAACCGGAGAGAAAGTCTGCACTCTCAAAGGTACCTGGCTTGGGAAAAGGTAGAGAATAAGGAGTTCAGTCACAGAAAGCACTTAGTATTCTTTAATAGAAGAAAAAAAATTACTATCAACAACTGTGCAGGCCAGAGGTTCTCACATTCCCTTTACAATAGTAAGTTGGAAAGCGTATTTGTTTATGTAGTTTTACCCAGAAAAATTCTGTTAGGCCTTCCTAAATAGCTTAACAACGGATTGTGAAAGGAAACAGGGACAGAATCCAGTAGGAAAAGGCATTTATGAAGCTCCTTGAGACAAAGCGCTATGTAAAATAGTATCCAGCAGTAACATATTTTTTGGCCTGTGTCCTCCACAACACATTGCACAGCAAAGCTTTCCTGGGCCGTAAACTGTTGGCCGCAGAACGGTTGTATGTGAATTTAGAGAAAAGCACAATGCTCAGTGCCTAAGCTCGAGCTCTGCTATTTACAACACGCAAGCCTGAATAAAGTGAAAAACTACAGGTCAACCCCATTCAACCAAGCTCTTGCCTTAGGATGCTGTATTTGTACGTATGGGGTTTTGTAGAAGTGTGAGGGTTTCAGAAGCACCAAAAGAGCATGCCAGTGCTTGAACACAGGCAGCAGCAGGGGAAGCCGAGAGCTGCTGATTCATTAGGACTGTGATATCATTTGTTGATTCCATCAGGTCCAATCCTCATCCCATGACTTCCGTCAGTGTTGCCATGGTACCGTACATAAACACTGCAGGCTCCCAGCCCTGAGCAGGTCATTTGTTTCAAATATTCCATGCAGCTGGAACACAAGCCTGTTTGGGTGTCTGGAACAGAGCATGAACTAATTTCCCAGTCTTCTGCACTCACCCCACCTTACACACCCTCTCCAGGCTGTTGCTCTCGCAGAACCCCTTCAGACACGCTTCCAGCAAAGGACAGGCAGCTTTCCCCCGAAAGGTAAGGTGTGCCTGGTTCTGTTCACATACAGACAGAAAGTAAGGGTTTTACTCAAGATCTACATTACCTGCAGCAAAACAAAAGTGACCATTAATCAAATACACTTGATATTTAGGCTTAGGATCTACAAACACTTGTCTTCCACATGTGGGGAAAGAATAAAGATTAAGATGTCCAAAATAATCCAATCTTTTCCTGACTGGAGGCAAAGACGAGAAGCCACTTGTCTTAATTTCTTTTAGCTCTCCTCACCCTGTACCCTTACAAAGCAGTCAGTTCATAAACATACCTCTGAGATTTAGTTGAGCCTCACTAGTGTTTGTATAAACTGATTGAATAATTCAGCTTCTGCATAACAGGTTGATAGCTGTAGGGAAGACAATAAAGGATGTGGACAGCAGGAAGAAATAAAGCCTTTATTTCAACTGTCAAAAATATCAAGTCATCTCACTTCCAGTCACTTTTGAGAGGCTTATGCAAACTGCTACTAGAATTTGGGAACATCTTTGTATTGCTCAGGTTGGAGGAGACCAAAAGCACAACCAGCAAGCAGCTGGTACTCCACGAACAAAATCTGTACCTCCGCACAGCAATCAAGCCTCCAGGTAGGGAGTGACTGAAGATTGTGACCTAATCAAGTCCACGAACTGAAGAGGTTATGCAGAACACACTGAAATCAATCAGATGTTTTCAAGATACAAGAGTGACTGTCTCACCACACAGCTTAACCTACTGCATCCCTTATGTAATCTATGCTCTTACCCCACTGGCTTACACCTGTTTGAGCTGGCTTCCAGGAAATGAGTTCTCCGTGCATGTAGAAACTAGATAGAAAGAACTGATCAATTCATGCAAATAAAAACCAGCATCAAGTAATAGTTAAGAAAGTTTATTAGGCTACAGAGTATTATCTACCGTCACAAAATAGCAAGTCAGAACTTCAAAAACTGTACAAAGCAACATACTGGTAATGTGATCAGAGACAGAAACAAGGGACCACAAAGAACATTAGAAGCAGGGAGAACGCAGCCTCTTCCCTGGAGTTCTGGAAGACAATGGTTCAAGTTGAAGGCAACTAAGTAGGGCTCTGTACACACCAATTTCTCCTTGTGTCTCACTCTGTAGCAGAAATTAGTACAAACCCCTACATTTAAAAAAAAAGATTAAAAAAAGGGGGCAAATCACACCCCTTTCAGTCTTGGCACCAATTCTGTGCTTCAAAAAATATACTATGCAAGTAGTTTATTTTAAAAAAGGTACCCTACAGCAGCTGTTTAAAACATTCTTATACGTACACCACAAATATATATATATTAACATTTTCAACAACTACAATCGTTTGTAGCTACACAGAACTGGAGGGATGACTCAAGAGCAAAAAAACCCCAAAACAAAAAAAAACCAACCACACACCAACCGCACAAACATTTTCCCAGACAAATGTGCAAAATAACCCCAGAAAGGCAGCATATTAACCTGTGGAGAGGACAAGAGGACAGCTCCTGCTAGTAAAAGGAGTGTCGTCTTTACTTGGCTACTGAGGTGAGAATCCATTTGGGATGCGCCAATTTTGCCCGAATTGCATATCCCACTTAATGCAGTTTCTTCCTGCCTCCTACTCTGAAGAAGTTCCCTTTATTTCCTCACTGTGCCTGAAGATCACCACCACTAGTCTTTGTTAAAGCCTTACATTCTGCAAAAGCTACCTTCCGGAATTCTTATCTGCCGACTGTACTTGTGCAGCCACAGCGTGCTACCCTCTTCTCTGCAGGAACTTCCCACTCCGGAGCTAACGACAGGTAACTCTCGCTGCACAGTTAAGTGGAGATTATGCCAGTGGTTTATGACAGACAAAACTCTGTTTCAGAGGTGTTTGAGCAGCTTACATACGATGACAACTCCCTGGCAGAACGGTCAGAGAAACACATTAAAATGTTTCTCTAAAGCCTTGAAATGAAACAGGATATGCGTAAATACAGCAGGACCCGGGTATCAAACCTCTGCTTACGCAACCTGTCTCAACCTATTGCAGAAGTCTGTCCCTTCCCTGTCCCCATACCAGCAAGGAACCCTGACCCTGAACCTGCAGTTTTAAGGCAGGAAGAAGAGCACAATAGAACACGGAGCATGACACCTGAGAAAGCAATGATGATAAACAAAGCAGAATTCACTGCCTATGAAATAACATTAAAACATGGTAAAAAGGCCTGGCAGAGACACAGACATCAGCAACATGGCTACCTTCTCCAAATTATCAAGTATCCTGGTGGCAAGGTACTTGGTTTTGGTGTTTCAAGGCTTGGGGGGTAGGGGGGGTTTGGTTGTGGTTTTTTTTTTAAAAACTCTGCAATTAATTCTTCTTGGTATTCCAGACTCTTCCCAAATTCTGCTGGCAAACTCATGTCTTTCCATTCTTAGGACCTAGTCATAACCTAGTCATTTCCAGTCCTAATGCTTTCCTTTTTCCCAAATTATGTTCTTCCTTCGGAGTGGTACAGGAAAAGGATTTTTACTCTTAGGCCCTACGACACAAAAGAGGCAGTACAGCCTTTTCTGAGGAGAAGCAGGGAATTACTGAGCTTTTCTAGATGTTCCTTTTGTTAGCAAACTGGGGAATTGACTACCAAAGAACAAACAAACAGTTGTGAAACGAGGACTACTTTGGAGCTTGCCAGAACCGTACATTGAAGCAGTGGCAGCAATACTTGGACCAAGAAGTTCCAGCAGTAGCAATGACAGTAGGGCGGAGAACCCATTGTTCAGCGGGTCAGCTCCCATATTTTGCCTTGGTTCCAACTGTCAGGTCACTGGTAGAGTAGGTAACTCTTGAGGGAGGCTGGCAGTGGCAGTGTGGGGATCTCATTCAGTCTTTCCTTGCCCAGAGCAAGCCTCACAGCTCGCCGACACAAGTCCATCAAAGGCAGTGGTTCAGCTGGGAAAAAAAGAAACCCAAGATACAAGTCGCACATTCATTTTTGTAGTACTAAAAGTCACCCCAAAAAAACTGAGCAAGGAAAACAAATGCCTAACATGTTTACAATACTTTTCAGCATTTGCGTATCAGCAACTTCAGCGCATCAAATACACAAGCAGAGCGTGATGTTTCTGTACAGGTTATTTAGGCCACACGTGTGCAAGCAAAAAAATACTAGTCCTCTAATTGAAATTCCCTCTCCCCGATTATGCTTATTCAAGTCAGAACACAACTTCTAGCCTGGGCCTTTTACTGCAGTACCCAAAAAACTCTGTACAACATTCAGGGAAGTACAAAACTACACCTAAACCAGTCTAACATCACGGGTCTATGGGTGCCCAGAAGAGTTACCTGATTTATCTCCTATGTAGCAGGACAACAGCTGTCAGCCCTTCATTGGTGCTACATGCTTCCCATGAAATACAAAGGCATCCACCAAAGCTGCATGTCACTCTTTGTATTGACATTTTCCATTAGAGGATTCCTTCTATCACAAACATGAAAGACACAAGCCTTTGGCTATCTATTTCTGCATCGTGTGCTTATAAATGCTGAACAACATAATACCAGTTTTTCAGGAATGGCATATGGGGCTCTCTGATACTCTTTGTCCTTTAAGGCTCTTTGTTTATGAGTTGTGAGTTACTCTCAACATACAGAGGACCTAAGGTCAAAGGGTTCCCGCACCATTTTTACACAGAAGGAACATACAAATTAGCTTCTCAAAGCTTCTGTCTGAAGTCTACCAAAGCTCACCTTGTGCTGCTCAAGAATTTGTCCTCCCCCGAGAAAGGACTAACGCAAACACACCCCAAATTAAGCAGATAACTAGACAGCTTTCTAATAGCCTGAGGGCTCAGTATGTGCCTGCCATTAGAAAGCTTCCTTTACAGACATCTTGAGCTGAACACACACCTAAAAACATCCATGCAGACAGAAAAATTTGTTTTCAGGAAGCTTGATAGATGCTAACAGCTCTAGCTTCCCCTACTACAAGCCACACTAAATCTGACTAATCATACAGCTATTTTAAGGACCTGAGATGCAGGGGAAATCTTAATTTTTCTGAGCACAGTCAAGTTACTGCATTATACCAGATTTCATTCTATCAATAAGCCAGATACACATTCCTTTTTTACAGGTTCAAAACCAGCAGCTAACGCTGAAAAAGCTCAAACAGAAGAGTGCTCTCTTATTAGAAGGCCTGACATATAGGTTGGCTGCCTATAGTATCTAGCCCCACACTACAAAAGAGCACAATCCTCCCTGAAAGGAACAGAAAAGTGAGCTATGTTTTTGAAAAAGGAGACATTCCCATTGCCTTGGGTAGGGACAGATCTTCCCATTCTTGCCCGCAGGGAATTTCAATGACCAAAAAAAGGGACTTCCTTTATAAGGTGACCGTCCCTCAGAGACTGTTTCCTGCAGAGGCAGCAGGTTTACATTATCAATAATACAACCGACAGAAGGAAATTCCTGATGATATTTTGGTAGCAATTTAGACAAACAATTGGCATCACCTTCTGCCAACATACTACCTCCCCAAACCCCGGCTGCTCCATGCAGCATCTTGCTAACAAACATATGTGCAGCCAGACCTTTTTTTTAATTAACCATTAAGGATTCAGAACTGTATCCAACACCTGTACTGTGACATAAGAACCTCACCTATCTAGAAAATGAAAACCATCCCCAGGATGATCATGTAAGCCTACGTTTAAGTAGCACACACATCTGCGCTGCTAGAACATAGACAGGGAATTATACTCACGGTCAAGTCCATTCAGGTAACGCATCCTTATTTCGCAGTGTCCCCACACTGCGCTTACCACTGGATATAGCTTTTTTCCTTTGAGTCCTCGAAATGCAACACCCATGTATTGCCCATCTACAATGAAGCTCAGTGTCCCATCATCCATGTCCAGAACGACCAGGAAGGAGTCCGGCACAATGAAAGTTTCATCTGGTTCTAAGAAGGCAGGGTAGGTTTTACTTGGCTGGTTCTTGCCGTCATGGTACAGTCTGTTGCGCCCAAGGTCCCAACCCCAAGATTCATGGTTATTTCCTACAAGTGTTGTGTACCCTACTGAATGCAAAGGGGCATCTGCTGTTGCCACACCAACCACGGCATGGGTGCCTCGCTGCCTCGTTGCCCATGTGATCTGCCACACATGCAGTCCTCGTGTATATCCCACTTTGCCTCTGATGGCATCTGTACTCTGAGCCACCGGATGCCGGTGAAATATGAGTCTGTCATCCTCTTTCACAAACACATTTAGCGAACGATCATCATTGTTCCAAGAATGCAATAACTGGATCTCATACGATACCGGAGGCATGTCCAGGAGCAAGTCCAGGCGTGTGGGTTTGCTGTAGTCAAGTCCTTGGAGTTCCTGTTTCAGTGGTCTGTATACAGGGTCCCTCATATCCACAGTCTTTATTCCACCTGTGACCTTCTGACCCATTATGTGTTCAGGCTTTGCCTATTAACAGGCTCACAAGACAAGCTCATTGATTTACCCGGCCACTGCCGCTGTCCATTCAACCATACAGGAAAGGTTGCTAGGAGACCTTGTAGAGATATGCCTCGGTCAACAGTGCCTAATAGATAAAAAGGAAAATGGGAGATGAGTTGAACATTAGCACACACAGCCTTGTGTCCAAGTTTTACAGAGAACAACTCTCATCTGTTTATCCTGACAACTTCCTTTCCACCAGCAAGGAAGGGGAACACACCATACTTTTGCAGTATACCCCGCACAGCAGGGGGTATCACACTGACCAAACACAGGGGTACTAAGGTCCTTATGTCCCTTTTAGAAAGGCACTTTAAATTTCTGCTTCTTGGTCTAAGGAATATTTCATCCATCAGAGCTCATCTTCTCTGCTGCTCCTTATCACTGCATTGCTAAATTCTAAGGGACCACACCTGTATTTAGGCAGCATCTGGCAAGTCTTGCTTTTACATCATGATCACTGTATGTTGCCCAGGCTGAAAAATTCCAGAAAAAGAGTTTATTCATCATGCAGAGTACGCAGATGAAGCAGACAGGAGGGCCTGAGGCTTAAATGTCTCCTGATTATCTTCACTTGGTAGGCATACTCAAAACAGTGTCCTGCATAAGCATTATTTTGACTGGTGTCACAGCCCCAGTTCATACCACAAGGCAAGGCTGACTAAGGCTTCCCAGTGAAGGCCCACCATAAAGCATTTCTTCTCCTGTCAAAGCCATCTCTACAGCTATCCACAAAGGATCCAACACACACAAGGCAATTAATACTCAGAAACAGAGTCCATAAAGCACCAGACAATTTCACAAAGGTAAGCTCAGATTTACAAGTGCTGGACCCTGTAGTGACATCCTACGCTTTATCTGTAGTGGGGGACTGGTTTATGTCCATAACTGCTCTGCAAATGCTTACTCAGAGCTGTCCCTTGCAGGAAAGAGCAGCAGCATTGAATAGACTTCTCCCTCTGCTGCTCCATAGCTGCTGGAACTAACCTTGGGAACGCAAAAACATGGGCATGCATCGCTTCTGCAGTAGGAAAAGTAAAGTAGGTTGCAAGGAGAGCTGTATTTGTGTATTAGCTGGAGAAGAGGATCACAGATTAGCAAGCGGAAGAGCCACTGTGAACAGCCCTAGTATCCGCGACGTTTTTTTTCAGGATCCAAACCAGCTTATTCATTTAACACACCGGATTAGTGCTTAGTGTTAAAGGTGCTCCTAGCACCTGGTACTCCAGTACTTCCTTTGCAGTCCTCCTAGTTCTGAAAGATATTAGATAAATAAAATAAGCCCTCTTTATTTTTCTGAAGGTTGTAAATAAAAGATTCTTGGGCAACCTCTAGGAGGTCACCAACCCCTAAAGGCACATAATGGAAAGATACACACAAGTATTGCCTTGATGTTGTTATCCAGTCATAACTCATTTTCTTGCCTCAGCATAAATAGTTCAAAAGAAAAAATAAAGCACCAAACACAAACCATCTTACCATAACAGCAATCAAACAAGGTAGAAGCCAGGCAATAAAAATGAAAGCTTTTCTATCTGGAGAGTTACAAACCTCCCAAACATCAGCTGGCAAAACAGCTAGCAGCCATTGGTACAGGATCGAAAAGAAAATTCTCTTCAACCATTGAGAGCATTGCTAAGCACACTGGATGCCTAAATTCAAAGCAGCAGACAAAGCCTGCTGGGTCCAGGCCCAGGGAACATCCATACCAGTTGCTACAGGTCCTACTGGCTCCACGAAAGTACCATAGTCAAGGGAGCGGATAAACTTGCTGTAAGATTTGTTTCAAATGAGCAGCTTCACTTGGAGCAGCTTCTCTTCTCCGAGAGCAAAACAGTCTCAGCTTCAGATGCCGATTCCAGCAGGAGGAGCAGGATTCTTCCCACAGATTTGGAAGGAAAACTACTAATTTCAAAAGAAACCTTTGTTTCTTTTAAACCAGCTTGTTTAAGCCAGCTTGGCCAGAGAGACAGCACACTTTGCATACCTCTGCTCCAGCACTACATCCAACAGAGTTATCCCTGTTCTCACTCAGTTCCACAAGCAGCCATCTGTAAAGCAGCTGTCAAACTGGGGGGCAGCCATCAGAAGAAACAGATGGGGGAGTAAAGCAGCTTTCTAAGCAACAAAGTGTTATTTTAACATGTCTTGAGGTGAGGCAATCACACAGGGCTCCTGCCAGCTACAGTCACAACACTGCACCTAGCCAGGGAGGTCAAAGGGAACACCAAGAATTTCTACAGGTATATTAATGGTGAAAAGACGACTAGGGAAGGTGTGGGCCCCCTAAGAAAGTAAATAGGTGATGTGGTCACATATGACATGGAAAAGGCTGAGGTTCTCAATGCCTTCTTTATCTCAGTCTTCACTGCAAAGACCTCCAGCCACACTCCTGGAGTCATGGAAGATAACAGCAGGGACTGGAAGGAAGAACCACCCATCTTAACTGAAGATCAGGTTCATGATCACCTGAAGAACCTGAAAGTGTTTAAGTCCATACGATCTGACGGGATACATCCACAGGTACTGAGAAAACCAGCAGATGAGGTTGCTAAACCACTCTCTATTATATTCTAAAAGTCATGGCAGTCTGGTGAAGTCCCCACTGACTGGAACAGGGGAAACATAACTCCTGTTTTCAAAAAGGGTAGGAAGGAGGGGCCAGGGAACTACAGGCCGGTCAGTCTTACCGCTGTGCCCTGTAAGACCATGGTCCAGATCCTCCTGCAGACACCACTGAGACAGGAGAATAGTAAAGAGGTGACTGGGTACAATCAGTATGGCTTCACCAAGGGCAAATCCTGCCTGACAAACCTGGTGGTCTTCTATGAACGGATCACAACATTAATGGATGATGGGCGAGCAACTGACGTCATTTACCTGGACCTGAGCAAAGCCTTTGACGCTGTCCTGCTCCACATTCCTCTCACCAAATTGGTGGAACATCGGACCACAAAACAGCTGGGGAGGGGATTTTTGGGATATCAGGTAGCAACAGGACTAGGGGGAATGGAGCAAAGCTGGAGATGGGTAGATTTAGGCTTGATGTGAGGAGGAAGTTCTTCACCATGAGAGTGGTAAAAGCCTGGAATGGGTTGCCCAAGGAGGTGACTGGGGCCCTGTCTCTGGAGGTGTTTAAGGCTGGGCTGGATGAGGCTCTGGCCAGCCTGCTCTAGGGTGGGGTGTCCCTGCCCATGGCAGTGGGGTTGGAACAGGATGATTCTGTGGTCCCTTCCATCCTGACAATTCAATAACTTCTTCCCAGGTAGGGTGATGGGGCACTGGAGGGGTCTGCCACGGGGGGGGGGCGGGGCAGAGTCTCCTTTTCTAGAAACATTTTAAACCCGCCTGGGCCTGGTCTGGGTGATCCTGCTATGGCAGGGGGACTGGATTATCTTTTGCGGTCCCTTCCGATGCCTGATGATTTCATGATTAAATACAAACACTGTCAAAGAACGGGGCTGTTACTTTACCCATACATGCAGCTTAGCAACTCCAAGACAGCCAAGCGCTAACACAGCTACCATGGAAGTGCCTCAAAGTACAAGCAGCTCACGTGAAAACTGGCTATAAAACAAGGATCAAATAAAAGATTCAAAGAATCTAAAGGCTATGTTGATCACTGTGTTCACATTTATTTCAGCCCAGGAAGTGAAATGCCCATCCTTCAACTGATTAACAGTTTATATGAAAAGCTACTCCTATCCAACCTTTCAATAGTTTAAAACCATCAAAGAAAAGCCAGCATCATACTCTCTGCCTGACCCAACCCATTATCAGTCTCTAGAAAGGTGTGTTTGCTTCTCATTTCTGAAGCAACTGCTAGAGACTACCTAACTCAAAAGTGATCAAAAACCTCAAAGAGAGCCAAACACACATGGAACAGATTAGGGCTGAGACACTTGTCAATGTGCAGCAAACTACTTCATGGGTAGCTTCGTAAGGAATACACACAACTAACAAGCCATCTCACTGCAGCTTTCAGTGAATTGCTGAACCAAGAGAATATTCCTGGTAGACTGTAGATTACACAAGAGAACTCACGCCAGCTTTACTGGAACATACACAGCAACTACCCAAAGGAGAGCATTCTGGGATAACGCCTCAACTAGACTTCTGACTTGTCATTAGCTACAAAAGCTTAATGACACAGTTGGGCTCTGTGTTTAAATATAATTGACCTGGGACACACCATGATTAGGAAGAGAAACACTGCGCACACCTCAATGAAACTTACAGCTGGGCAGAGTCTCAACATGACGCAATGGTCTGCTTTCACCATTACCTAAAAGGGTCCTTAGAAATCACCGTGTTTCCTTGAGATAAGAGTCGGGTGCTTACATCACACAGGCAAAGGCTTACCGTGACACAGCACAATTTTAGAAAGTTCTTCCAGCCTTGAAGTTTTATCTCTACAGAAGGGCAACTAGACAGAACAGATCTGAAAGTGCAGAGCATGCCAACGTGAAATGGATCAAAGCACATTAAACCAACTGTGGCTGCAGGAATAGACATGCTGCCTTCAGAGGACATATGCACTGTAAGATGAACAGATAGCCAAGAACAACTTTTCCCTGGAAGCAGCAGTTGTGGCAATACAGAACAATGTTTTTGTGAAAAAGCACTACCAAGGCATGCATCTACAGCACTGTTCACAATTGTTTCACTACTGATTAGCATCCAGAGTAGCTACCTCAAGTGTCAAGGAGTGGTATTTGTTTTAGTCTTACTGAGACACACTCCAAAATGTATTCCAAAGCAAGTTTCACTAGCTAAAGCCCTGGGCTTCCTCCCTAGAGCAACAAAATTTAAGCACCTGTAATCAATTCAGCTTCTTTCTGCTTTGACTGTTCCCTGCCTTTCCACTAAAGTTACCCATTCAAAAAACCCTCTACAATGAGAAACAAACAGGGCAGTAGTCAGTGATGCGACTACTTCATTAGGTGCAAGCAAGTTGGAATTGTCTTAGAGGCATTAAACAGCTGCCAAGATTTTTACAGCACAAAGGCAAGACAAAAGCTTTACAGTCAGCCTATCCTCCCTACATGCCTTAGTCTTCATAGACACTCATAAGTCAATGTGCCTGCTAAATAAGTGTTTAACACACAACATCTGTACACTCAATTCTTGGTGTACCAAGCTATCTGATGCGGGCAACAGAAAGCTCCTATGACTTCAATGGAAAGTTTCCAATCAGGAAACCAATTTTGAAATTCATTAATGAACTTAATCATAGAATCCTTAGGGATCAGAAGGGAGCTCAGAAGATCTAGTCCAATCCCCCTGTCACAGCAGGATCACACAGACCAAGTCGCACAGAAACACATCCAGGCAGGTCTTGAGCATCTCCAGAGAAGGAAACTCCACAACCCCCCTGGGCAGCCTGTTCCAATGCTCTGTTACCCTCCTTGGGAATAAGGTCCTGCTGATATTGATATGGAACCGAAGCAACCTTGAAGAAATAGTCAAAAGGTCTGCTCTTCAGAAAGATGCACCAAATATACTTAGTTACAAGCAGAAAAATATAAGCTGCCTTGCTTTTTCAGAACTTAGTCAAAATTGTAGAGATAGCAGCACACATATTAGTGGCTCCCATCAGTATCTAAGCTTGTCTTTTCTAAGGCTGCTTGGTGTCACTCAAAGTATGTTCAACTGTAGTTTGGCTTCTGCTGAAGTCCTTACCCCTCCTTTGAGCGGGCTGGATAGCGCTGCCATGATTCATGCTGTATTAACATCAATTGAAAGTAATGAGGGGGCCACCGCCACCCACCACTCAGTGCACCACAACTTCCACTACAGGTGTCAACTGTCTAGAATATCCAATGTCCAGGAGACCAAACAAAGCCCTCCCACCCAACTGTACTTTCCTCCTTTAAAAACCTCACAACGCCAGAAAAATCTCAACATAAGGTTTTTCTTTTTGTGTCCACAGTCAGTCCATTATACTGCTACTTGTATAGCACAGTAAGAGTGTATGCTGAAGGGAACCTATATGCCCATCCTCTATAGATAATCCCAATGCTGTATTTGGAGATGCCACACATGGACTTGAAAAGGCTGACTGCACATAATGCTCATCCTGGATAGATCCATCTAGGCATGCATTAATTGGACTTCTTTGTCAGACTTGCCAGTAAAAAGGACTTGCACTCAGCAAACAGGGATGGCATCTCTTCCACTGCTGATGGCCTGCCACCTGCTGGGCTTGGTCCACTCTGGCCTAAGGACAGGACTTCTATTTGATACCTAGTACCACAACCCTGTGGGTCAGATGCAATTTCCATGACAAGCTTGTTTTGTGGATGTCTTAGACAGGTATGGGTCCCGTGCCATTATCGCCCATTGTCAGTGGGCTGCCACACAGTCATGCCAACAGCATCAAGCTGGTCTCCTCTACCTAGAGCTATGTGGCTGGAAAAGGAACACCAACACGCACTTTCAATGACATCCCTACAGCAAAGGACAAAGACTGAAGGAGCCTCCATGAGTCACAGCCAAATTCCTTTTTGGACAATGGAGAAGAAACATATGGCAGAAACTTCTGTATAAAAAAAAAAAAAGCCCCACCAAGTATATACACAAGTAGACTTAAGAGCAAAAAGTCTCCTCTTCAGAAACTAATAAGCTCAGTAAATGGAGTTACCTGTAAGCAAACATCCATCTGGACACTATCTGCCATCTTGGAGTGACACATCACACTTGGCAAGGTGCCTCTAGCGAAATACAGCCTGGTCTGGCTGTGGAGCAAGCATGGAAGTAGTTGCACAATCACAACCTGCCTGCAAATGTTTGGCTACTGCTTCTTTCAGGCTCTCTCCAGTCAGGTGTCCCTTTCTGCTTTAAGTGTTGACACACAAAGTTGTGCCTCTTGCAAATCCAGTTTGGTGTCCACACACTACACACATAAAGCCTTGCGATTTAAATGTTATTCATGCCAGAAGTGCAGACTTGGGCCTGTGTGGGCACACATGACCTGCTCCTTTAACAATCTCACTTCTTGCAGCCACTTGGCATGCCTCATAGTCACAAAGAATACCAGTACCTCAATAAAACAGGGAAGACCCTGCTGGGGAGCGTGTAAAACAAACCTTCCAGTAACGCTCTCAGGTTCTCCAAAACCTCATTCTTGCAGACACCAAGTTAAAAAAGTTAAATTATTTAACAGCTTATTGGTCCTTGAGTAGGTGACTCAAAGTCCATTAACGAAGGCAGATTTTAAGAATGAACTAGAGTATCCAAATTCCAGGATGGACCTCAGCCACAGAAATAGACTCATATTAATAAATACAATAAACTCTTTGTCCTTTCCCATTCTCCCCATGCCAATATACAGCGAGTCAAACCCACAACCTGGAAAACCACCATATTACCACACTGGTCTGCCTTCCCTCACTGGATTTTCACCATTATCCAAGCTCATAGCCACTTCACAGCCCCTCTTTAGCACAGCATCTGTATGCTGGCAGACAGCACGCCAGATTCTCAACCTTACAGCAGCACCCTGCTGCAGTCAGTGCCATATGTGCAGCCCTTCATCTTTTTTCTTTTAGGCTGCAAAGCTATGCTACTAAGACCTAAGAAATAGTATACCACGGTCAAGTCTGAGATTGACACCACTTATAAGTGCCTGTCTGGTCCTTGTTGCAAAAGGGACTCTCAGCACTTTGAAAAAATCTCAAGTTCCTGGGAAGAAAGCAATGCTCTGATTCACAAAAAAAAAAAAAAAAAAAAAGGAAAAATTTTCGAAATCCATTAATCTCCACTCCAACC
>VZRI01014204.1:0-63615 GCA_013397515.1 Upupa epops | reverse complement strand
GGTCCCCCCTCAGCCTCCACTTCTCCCAACTAAACCTGCCCAGCTCCCTCAGCCTCTCCCCATGACTTGTTCTCTCAAGCCCTCATGAGCTTGGTAGCTCTTCTCCAGACCCATTCCAGCACCTCTGTGTCTTTCCTATCACGAGGGGCCCAGAACTGAACACAGTACTTGAGATGAGGCCTCACAAGGCTGAGTCCAAGGGCACAACAACCCTTCTCCTGCTGACCACGACATTCCTGATAACAGGCCAGGATCCTGCTGGCTTTCTTGGCCACCTGAGCACACTGCTGGCTCATATTAACCTAGCTGTCTATCAGCTCCTTTTATGCTGGGCAGCTTTCGAGCCACTCATCCTCAAGCCTGTGGCACTGCACGGGGTCGTGTGACCAAAGTGCAGGACCCGGCACTTAGCCTTATTGTACCTCTTACAATCGGCCTTGGCCCATCGATCCAACCAGTCCAAGTCCCTCTGTAGAACCTTCCTGCCCTCAAGCAGAAAAACACTCCCACACATTTTGGAGTTACCTGCAAATTTACTGAGGGTGTTCTCAATCCCCACACCCATGTCATAAAGGTAGTGAACCAGAGGAAAGAAAGAGGGATGGGAGAGAAACAAGCAGAGTACATTTCCCACTTCCAGGATGTAGCAGCAGTGAACTGACTCCCCAGAAACGCAGTACATATTAGCTATCCAATTCTTTGAACGCTAACCCACATCTCAGAAGCATCTAGTATAAGATTACGATCAAAATCCACATTTTAGGGCACTACAGAGACCTCTAAAGCAGGGCAAACAGGGTACAAAAGCCTGCTGGTGAGGTACTGCAACACGACAATGTTCCCAGAGGAATATCCTACTGAAATTCATCCCTTGCCTCCAAGTGGGGAAAAGAATAAATTGCTGGTTTATGCATCCATCTTTGCAACCACTGAAAGCCATGAGAAGGCAAGCAACCAGACCTACTGTCAGAGGAGGGAGTAGGCAGGTGCAACAGCCACTGGTTGGTCCAGGAAGACACTCCTTACTCTCCTCCACAAGCCAGCTAAGTGCTTCTCAGCACTGCCATTCACTCTGTAAACAGTAGCATGGCTCAGTCACATTTTCAGTCATTCTCTTGTCAACTCACCACAGAAATATCCTTCCTTGTAGGCTGCTATAGCCACTTTAACATCCTCTAGCCAGATCTCTTACTGCAGGCCATTGGAAACCCCATATAGTTTGGTACTAGTAAATTTGAAGTCAGTTACCACCCAGCAGAACTAAACTGTCCACGCTAATATGCATTTGCAATGTGGAATCTAGTGTGGAAACCAGACAATAAGAATGGTGGGACAAGAGAACTGCTTATACAGCAACAGAATCATAAGTTAACCCTGTCTCACTATCAGGGAAAAACAAAGAGCCAATCTTTCTCTAAAAGTAGGAACTCTCATTTTTATAATCATTTTATAAACTTCCTTATCTTGAGCAAGGGCCCAGACAACTCCTAGGTGTTCTGATTAGGCATAGCCATCACCACTCAATTAAACACACACGGATTACCCACTACTCTGTTGGGTTAATGAGGAGACCAAACAGAATCTTTCAGCGCAAGGGTACAGCAAGATTAACGTCTTAACAGTACAGGTACTTCAGATACAGGATTATACAAACCTGCACTAATACGACAGAAGCTTACATAGGAAAAGCCCGACGGTATTAATTAGGCCCAGTACGGGGTGTTCCAGAGACCACCACCGCAGCCAGAGGCACTGCATAACCAACCCGGCCTCCTTTACTACTCGAAGAGCTCTGAATACTGTGAAGACACAGTACTGGCTTAGCACACGGCCACGCCAGCGGCCTCCGTCAGCCGCCCCTCTCCCGCCATCCCAACCGCATCTCCGGGAGCCTCGCAGGAATGGGGAGACCTCCAGGCCCCGGTGCGTGAAGGAACCTCGGATGCCCTGTCAGCCCCAGTCTCGGTGACTGCACCCCAATAACACCCGGGGACAGGACTTACATAGCCACGACAGGTCAGTGCCCGGGGATGTTAGAGGTCCGCCCCCTCCCGTCGTAAGGAAGAGGTGAGACCCCGCTCGGGAACAGTGAGGGAGGAGGAGACCGCAGCAGCCCAAAGCCCGCAGCGGTAACCAGCTCAGCCGCCGCCGCACCGCGGAAGGGCCACCCCAGAGCCTCCCGAACCCGCGGGCACCCTCGCTCCTCTCGCCCGACCGCACCTCCTACCGTTCCCGGGCTGTCGGCCCGACCATAGCAGCAGCCGGTCCCGTCTCCCAGAGTAGCTGTCGGGCCTTCCCCGAAGCGGAGAGAGAGGGCAGCAACCGCTGCTCCTCCGCCGGCGGCGACAGGAAAGCCGAACCCGAGCACCAGCCGACCGCGGCACCAGGCGCGGCCAGCGGGGCCCAGCCCGCCCGTCACATGGCCCAAATAGAGCCCGGCCACGGNGGCCCGCCCAGCTCAGCCCAGTCCCGCCCAGCCCCGCCCATCGCGGGGCGTGAGCGGGCGGGGCCTGGCGCGGAGGAAGTGGCGGAAGTGTGCTTGGCTCGCAGACTGGGGGGGGCTGCCCCACTGGGGCAGCCTTGCGGTGGGAGTGGCCGAGACGGGTACCTTGTCGCCTCAAGGATTCCCGGACAGGAGGTTCGCGCGAGGTGGGGATGGTTCTCTTCTCCCAAAGAACAAGGAACAGGACGATAGGAAACGGCGTAAAGTTGCACTAGGGGAGGTTTAACATGAGCCATTTGTTTCCCAAAAGGGTCGTCAAAGCCTGGCCCAGGACAGTAGTGGAGACTCCATCTGAGACGTGGTGCTGAGACATAGTTTAGTGGTGACCGGGCAGTTCTCAGGGAACGGTTGGATTTGAAGATCTCAGAGGTCTCTTTCAACCTATGCGGTTCTGTGAAAGGCGCATTCTCTTTGGACTGCCTAACCACAGTTCCTCGGTGTCAGCCCAGCATGACACCTTCTACGGCAGCAGAGCTATGTCATAACTGAGGGCAATAAAGTTGTGAATGATACTACAGGAAGCTCCACAGGCCTTAGTCTGTGCATGCCGATGCTACCACAGTCCTGTGCCTCTCAGCAGTGTGATGCATTATTGCAGCACATTCCCATCGCCTGATACACACTTCTTCAACTGAGGGCTGCTCACAGTTGTAGGTGTGCATGGTGTCCTGTTTTTAGAGATCCGTGTTCTTTACAGTGAGGAATGAAGTGTAAGAGGTCTAAAAGTATCAGGGAAGCTCGAAGGAACTGCAACAAGTGCTGAAGCAGAATTTTTCAGCTTTGTGGGGCCTTTCTGCCAGATGAGATTGTAACTGCTAGGGACTCTTCTTTCATTAGTGTTTTACTTTCTTGCTTCCATAAACAGGAATTGTTAATCTTCAATCGCATGCTTTCAATACTTTCAATGCTTTCAATCTCAAACAGTGCCAACGATGGCAGAGGTGGGTGACTGACAGACAAATGCCAGTGTTTATGGCCTGCAATGGAATTCCTCTAAGCCCATTTGGAAAACTAACTGGAGACAGAGCCTGGATTAAGAAAATCTTTTTTTAGGTCTCATCCTTTTGAATTTATGCTGATTATTTAAAAAGCAGAGGGACTGTGAATGGTCTGCCAAGCCTCCTTTTTTTGTGGTCAGCCTTTAGGACTGTAGATTAGCTGTTAGCACCCACCTTCTGAACAATGTGTCCCTTTTAAATGTCCAAAGTTAAGCATCTAAACCCTTCTTAAGAGTACAGACTCCCAGGCTGGTAGAGACTTTGTAGATGTGTTTTATGCCTGACTGATGCTAACCTTGCAATTGCTTTGCATTTTAGGGCTTCGTGAAGACAGGCAGATAGAAAACACACAGCTTTCTGTGCCCTGGGGAGATGGGGAAAGCCCTAACACTCTGCCCAGAAACGTGTATGAGCATCTGTAATGTATAGCAACAAAGCCAAAGTATGCCAGTATGCAGCAGAACAGAGAAAGACACTGAAACAGCACCCTCATAAAGGTAGAAATCCTGCCAAGGCTGCCTATAGGACAGTCAACAAGCCCTCCTCTGATGGAATATGGCTTCTCGAGGCAGAAAAGTGAATAAAATAGTGGGATTGAGCAGGAAGAAAAGAGGCATATCCCAGGAAGCATTTGCATGAAAAACATTGATCTCTCTAGTTAATCTGTGCTTGTGAATGTAGATGTCAGCACAGTCAACAGAAGAACATTTTGCATACTGCAACACAAGTGAATGAGGCTGCTGAAAGAAATGAAAACCTTCAGCCAAAACAAAGTAAAATCCAGACGTTTTACTTTATGTTCAACTGCAAAGCAGGGGCTTGCTATGAAATCTTCTGTCACTGTTCCTATACCTTTCCACATCAGTATGGGTTGCTGAGTGTGTAGTGGTCTTAAAGAATCCCTTAAAGAATGGGATATATGCGACTCTGGAACATTTGGATCCAGAACGTAATCTAAAACTTCCAGTTCTATTTATAGCAACCCTTATGATGTCAGCTGGTAGCCCTTTTATTTCCAAGCTCTGTGTACTGCAGACATGACTACCACTTAATGAGAACACATGCCAGGAGATCCTCATAAGTCACAGTAACTTTACTGACTGACACAACTGTCTGCAGTAAAACGCACATCAAATCACTGTTTTTGCTTCTTGTGCTGAATGTCACAAGCCTGTATTCGGGGGCTAAGCACACAGTCGCATGAGAGGCCACTGGGAGTGGAAAGCAGAAAAATTAGTTTCTTGCTTTTCTGATGAAGGACCCCAAATGGGAAAATGGTAGCAACTAAGATAATACAGGAATAGCAGCTGAAGAATAGTTCTTGGGAAGACAAGCTCACCAGAGAACTCACTGCTCATCATAACAGATCACTGCTCATTTCTTCTCCGCGTGTGGCTCAAGAACAGCAGCGGAAGACTTGGTGTGAGAGGCCCAACTGTGTTAGTTTGTGCCTCTAGGAATTCCTCCTTTGCAAGCCGTGGCTGAGAAAAGTGGTACCCACTGGTTCCCACCAGCGCCCACAGTGTGAATAGTCGGCACCCTCTGCTGCTGGTAGGCTCATCTTCAGAGCACATTCCCCATGACAGACACCCACGTACTTCCAGAGAGAAGCTCAGGAGGAGTTCATCTACGACCCTATACACACTGAAACACTGCAACACAATAAAGCTCTCCATTCCTCCATCAGCCTTCCTACCACCTCCTGCAAACATTTGGTATCCCCACAAGGCAATTAACTTACTGTTGTTGCACTGCAAGAGGAAAAGAATTCAGGCAAGCAACGTGACTCTCCTATAGCGGGTCCTGCCCCTTCAGCTCTCTCCTAGTAACCACAGACCAGTGATTCCCATGGGGTTGGGAACCCAAGGAAGGCTCCTCCCACTCCTAAGCAATCCTGACACAGGACACTCTGTCCACAATGGGGATGATGCAGGATTCATGTCATTAAATGAGTCCTAATTGCCCATGTTTTTTCCTTTTCCTGTGGCTGAGGATTTTTTTGCTTTTCTCAAATTAGGCTGTTTAGCATCAGTCAGCCACAAGCACATTGCCAAATGGGATACGCACACCTCAAACAGACACAGAGTACTTGTCTCTTCCTCCTATTTCTTCCATCTCCCCAAATACAGGCTGCTCTCTTCCCTCGCATCTGACTCCAGGTTTCCCTTCTTCATGTAGGGAAATAAGCTGAACTTCAGATTGGCCACAGCTCCAGTCGCCCACAGTTCAGCCAGGAGATACATTTGAGTTCCCATTCTGACCTCCCTCTCTCACAGTCTCCCCAGCACTGTGAGGAGCAGTAGGAAGCACCCCCAAATCCTCCAACACAGAATACTGTACCAGCCCATAAAATATGCCCATATAAGAAAAAAAAAAAAAGTCCTGCAAAAAGTGCCTGAAGCCCTGTCAGACAGAACCTGGGATCCACAGAAAAGAACCTGCTTAACAGTTTGTGTCAGTGCGCAGGTCTCATTTCAGCAACGTCAACATGCTGCTCAGAGCCAAACATCATTCCCACAAAACCCAGTTTGTTCTGTGAGTAAAGAGATGCCTACAAAAAGGGAGCCCTGTTAAAGGAAAAAATGAGGCTATGTCTGGTCAGAGTGCCACTGGCACATAGTTTCTGCGGGAAATTCCTCGCTGTAGTGCAATCTGTCAAAGGAGAGCCAAGAGGATCTATCACAGAGAGCAGTTTGAGGGTACTGGCCTAGCAGAGTCTGCAGTGATGCTTGCAGGAGAACCTGGTGCTGCATTGCTACAGGATGCTCTGCCAGCTCTCTGCTCAGCAGAGCAGCTGGAATGAAATGGATCAATTCACACCACCCTCAGCCATTTCACAAAGCAGCTTGTTCCAGGATCAGTCCTGGCTCCTGAAATGTAGCGCTTTCCACTCACTCCCCTCCATCTCCTTTCTTGCCACTTTTTAGGCAACAGCCACATTTGGTCTTCAGTTTCCTTTCCCCAAACCAAATGTTCCCTGTGTTTAGAGACAATTCACTAATTCTGTAACTGCCTGAGCAAACTAGAACAAATCTCTCAACTAGGATTAAAACACTTCTGACCTGAATGGGGAAATACAGTCCCAGCCCTGTCACACGACTTAAAACGCCTCACTTGCCATCTTGAAATGTATGTGCCACTGATAATACTTTCTGATAATTCTTGTGATGCTGTATCATACCACAGCTCTGTATCTGGCCACCCAAGGGAGTGCTGGACAGGAATCAGACACTGAAAAGACCCATTTCATTTGGTACTGTTCTATTATGTAAGAAAAAGCCTGATTTAAATCTCCTATCCTACTCTTGCCAGGAAAATGAAGTTTTCTCCTTGAGCAGCTTTCCAGGGCACACTGTGCCTCTTCCTTCTATGCAATGGAGGTGCCAAGAGAGCCTCTCCTTCCATTGAGGAAGAAGTGGCTGGATCTGGTGAGGAACACTTGGGCATCACCTAAATCAGAGGCTGGCCCTCCACACTGGGACCTCAAGTAATTCTGCCTTCCTAGTTAATCACAGCACAGCTGCATAATCTCAGCTCTCAGATCTTGAATAGATTACAGTTAAAAATGCAGTTCTATAAAGTGTATGTTATTAGGCAACTCTACTATGGTGACAGTATCTATAGAAATGCAATTGGGGAGTAAATGTGGATCAGTGGATACTTTCCTAAGGCCTGGCAGTTTTAGAGCCCTGCATATTACTGGGGGATTCCATCTCCTCACCTTAAAAGGGCTTTGGCTGTTGTGTTTTGGAAAGTCCTGGCCATGTTTGGAAGACACCAAAAAAAGACAGCTGGTTTCACTCTACAGAAATTTCAACACTGTCCTCTTTGTACAACTAGAATTTCAAAAGTTCACTCACCAGGAGCTCGGAAAAAGAAAGCAGAAAACAACCTCTGAAAAAAATTAACACAGTTTTGCTAGAAACTATTTGCTTTTTATTAATATAATTCCCTGCTTGTTACACAACATTAAAGGATTCACAAAAATTTATATACAAGATAAAAATAAGATTTTACAACTTGATTTATAAAAATTAACAAGGAAAATTGATTCCTTCCAGTGTTGGTTATCTGTAAAGCATAAATAATCACACCACTGAATTTCAGGAATGTACCTGACGCTTAAAAAATAATTAAATTGTTATCAATTTTTCTGGGAGAAACAGATGTAGGAATTTACTTCCTGGAGTTGTATTTGTAAAGAAAAGTTAATATAAGCGCTCAAGAAGGGGCATATCCTATTAATAGCTTTTACAAAATAAAACCAGTGCTGCTTCCTTGGCCTGTAGCCCAATGGATTTCTACCATTCTTCCTTATCAGACTTATTGGTTATTTAGCCCTTCTCATCTGCAGCATCTCTCCTGCCAATCACAAATTCTATCTATCTTTAAATACTGGTTTTCATTTGGCAAATGCCAAGGATTGAAGAATTTGACTGGATAAACAGACTGGAACTGTCTGCATAAACAGAAAACACAGCTCTACAAAAACCCTAAACCACACAGACAGCTATGTTCCCTGAGGAAAGTATCTGTAAGTTTCTACTGGATTTTAGCAAGATCTATGAAGAATTTTAGGGTGACCCATTAGTAAATTAGTATGCAAATTATTCCTGTTTTCAGCTAGAAAGAACAGCATCTCTCTGGGGGAAAAAAGAACAACCACATTCTTATTTAAAAGTGCAAATAAGCCTCTCTCAAACCAGTGTTTGTTTCAAAAGATGACAGCCAAATATTAACAAGAGAATGTACAGAGTAACACCAACGCCACAGTCATCCAGAACGCAATGATAAATTCTGTCATTATCTGGCAATTAAAAAAAAATTAGCTGGCATCTGGCAATATATTTATTCTCCCTTAAGTTCATCTTTCATTAAAACCTGTTCCCTCACATCAAATAAAGAAGTGGAATGAAGTTTACATACTTATTCTGTTTAGAAACAAAACACTAACTTTGAATTTATAGACATACCAGACCTGAAACATCTTGCTCTGCAGTTGTTTCATCCGCTGTGGTATACCTTGGAGCCTCTGTTCGCTAGCACTTGTCTACGAGCTCTAAGCACATGCTCTTATCCCAGACTCCATTCTCAGCATAGACACTGGACCAGCAAGTCCTGCAGGAAGGAACTTGCTGTCCTCACCTTCATCCTGCTTTTATATGCTACTCTCTGCCTCTGTGATTTATTTTCACCCCTTGGCATTTGTGCTGGTAGTTAAACCTGCCTGTAATCATGAAACAGATAGGTGCAAACTTGCTCACCAATACCCACAGGAGAGGGATAACAAACCATCCCAGTAGGCAAACCAAACTCGCTAAGGCACTTGGGTCTCTTCTGCATTTCAGCTTTTGAGAAAGTTACATCACCACAACCGCCCTCCTTGTCCATGCAAAAGCAAAGTCATGTGCACCCCTGCAACTCAGCTCAGCTTACTCAAACGCATGACATAAAACGCAGCTTTTCTGGACCATCTGCAAGGTGGGGTAGGGTGTCTGGCAAAAATCACAGCTAGTCCCAGAGGAGTTGGCCTCTTCCCACCACAGAGCTTCTGCCAGGTTCTGTCTCCCTGCCTCTGTTTGCCACTGGGCCACCGATGAATGACAACAGGCTCTCCAGAGCTTGCTCAGTGCGGTTTTACTTCTACAAATAGCGAAGGACAACAAATCTGATTATTGCATTAAGGTAAGCATTACGCTGAAAGGCAACAGGCAACAACTTGGGAATCGAGGAGCACAGACGATATGGACCAGCCCGCTTTGCTCCATTTGCTATCAGACTGCAGCACCTATTTGTACGCAGATTTGCACCTTCATCACTAGAACACAGCACAGATTTGAAGCCAGTGCCTATCACCCAGCTTTCTAAACGCAAGTCTCCTTCCTTGCCTATACTGCAGACTCAAGGCCAACTCCTGAGGATCTTCTTCTCCTTCCCAGTGCTGTGAAGGGTGTCCAAGCCGGGCACAGCCCCAGCTCAGACCTGCTGACAGAGGACAGCACACAATGTGCCTCACGGGGTCCAGGCGCCATCTCCCGTCAGCATCGGGGCCCTGCGAGCCCTCATTCCAGGGTCAGTGTCCCCCAGACACACAACACACCGCTACTTCTCTATGGAGACAATGTTCATTGGAAGAGGTAAACCCCCTGAAAATGGACTCTGTGCTGTGCAGGATCCTGCCTGCCAGCCAACAACCAGTTCCACATTCATGTACCAGCTTCCTCCACTGGGTCTGTCAAATCCTGGTGCCACCTCAGGTGAGTGGGTTTGTCTATAGCCCCAACAAGGGCCATCAGCCAGATCTCACCTTGTGTTGTCTTGACTTCCTCATCAAAATCTCACCTGTGTGCTGTGGTAAGGAAATCTATTAGAGAAGATTGTGTACAGAATTGGTGAGAGAGTGGTCTCTAGGTAGGTAGATGTATCTAAAACTTACTGTGAGCACTGGTTGCTTCTGCAACCAGTTAATGTTGTCCTGTCAACAGAGAGGCAATTTGCTAGTTCCCTGTGGCCAAGAGCTATGCACAGAGAAAATTCCCTCCCTTTATAAATGAGTGTCCTTGAGCTCACCACCAGCATCTGCAAACACTGTAACTAACTTACAGTGTGTACTGTAATGCCGGATACGTGTGTGAAGCTGCCTCTCACAGAAGTTTTAAAAGGCATTGAATGACACTGCAAGCTTCAATTCTGAAGACTGAAAAAAAGTTACTTTCAGAGAATGTGAGAGAGGAAATGGTTAAAGAAAACATTCTTTTGCTAGCTTGCTAGCTAAGCCCAAACAACTCCCCTGAACACAAGAGGTTTTCCCTCAATAGTTATTGCACTGCAGTCAAATAACAGCTCTGTGAACTGCCATATCACTCTGTATCACTCACCTTGTCCCCATTATGCTAACAGCCTAAAAAGCTGTTTCTTCCCTCTCCATCCCCCATAGAATCAGCAATCCACTTAATGAGAGCAACAAATCATTACATACAAACTCAGCCTCTCCCGCCAGCCAGTTTGCAAAGAGTCAGGATCACAGTGAGCTCACAAACCAGTGTCGCAGTTTAGGGGCCACATGCCACCACAAAAGCTAATGCATGTCGATGCTTTCAGGACAGCAAAGTCAGTGGCTGGCAAACACGTGTAAGAATAGACCTCTGTGCACATAATCATAATTTCACCGAGCCAACTCTGTCCCAGCCAGACTGAGTGGGACCAAGTACAACGTGTGATTTCCACCTGTAGCCTGAGAGTTAAGATACAGGTTTTTTAAATGGCAGATTAAAAAGTACGGGGGTACTACAAGTCTCCCGTAGTACCTGCGAGGTAGTTTCAATACTAATAACCACAAAGTCCTGACAGGGAAAACCAAGGCACTTGAGTGTGAGGTCACTTGTCCAAAGTCGCAGCCAAAATCCCCAGCAGAGCCAGAAATGCTGCACTGGGTTCTTGGCTCCTACTTAGCTCTGAATACTGAGCCGAGCTACTTTCCAGGTTCAAATGTCAACAGTATTGCAGGCCACAGAATTCCCACGAGGTTAGAGATGTCTATCAGAGATGAAGCTGCTGCTGGCAACCAAAAAAACAAGCACATTGTGTAGGAAAATCCAGGCTTTAAGTGAAACATGGAAAAAGGAAGGAACACTGTGAAGACATCACCCAAGCAGAGCTTCATAATCGATGTACCAGACCAGGTGGCCAGAGCTGGGGCTAACACCTGAGATAGGCCATTTCCTTGGCTGGTGGCCCACTCTGCTGAGCAAAGTGGTAATGTCGTGCTTACCCTTCCCTAAAACCAAAACAAACACCTGTCTGGCCTTGTTGATCAGGGGTAGGCTAAGGCTCATCCTTTGGTGAGGTTTGACAGGGCTTTCAGTCAGCACCACAGTTTGAGCCCCTTCCAAGCCATTTTCAGAGTGGGGGAAGAGCGATGCAGTGTGTCCATCTGTGCCCACTCCCAGCAGCACCAGGTCAAAGCTGGCATTGGCCACCAGGGCCATGATCTCTTTGGCATACAGCTCTGCGCCTCTGTCCTCCTCCACACAGAGCCGCTGGTTCAGGTGCACCGGCATGGGGTGGATGTTGAAGTAGGGCACTCTGACGTTCTGGAGGAGGTGGTTGTACAAGCTGAAGAAGTTGGACTCAGCATCAGTGAGAGGAACACAGCGTTCGTCTACCAGCCAGATGTGGGTGTGCTTCCAAGGGAATGCATAATGGTGTCTTGCCAGCCGTTGAAATAGGACCACCGGACTTGAGCCACCTGAGAGAGCCAGGTGGAACTGCCCAGAGCGTGCCACAGTCCTGCTTGCTGTTTTCTCAATGTCAGAAGCCATCTGAAAAATCAGGTCCTCAGACCATGCTGAGACCAGAGGATTTTGCCTAAATGTGGACTGCACTGTCTTATAATCACTTGGCATCATCTTGTTGGGTTTTAGCAGTTCCACTGGCTCTGACAGTGTGAATGCCACTTCCCCACTCACCATTTCAAAGTCTAGAAGATGTTGGTTATCCGTGCCCCCAGGGTAGAGACGCGGGGGCTGGTGGGAAATGCTATCTAGCAGTGGTGTCCAGAATCCCCAGGAGGCCAGCAGGTTCTCAGTGGTAATGAAGAAGTCCTTCCTGCCATGGTAGATGTTGGAGATGAGGACAGAATATGCATCTCTCTCTTTCACTGGGCTGTAGACGTAGTAATCGGACAATGACTGTCCAAAAATATGCACGTCTGACTGACCCATTGCTTCCCTCCAGCTACCTTTTGGCATGACAGGTCTGAAAAGGTTCCTGCTCACCAGTACTGCAGGGGTGTTGAGTGCACCGTGCCCAATGTAGAAGATGATCTGTTTGGGTTTACACTGGCTGTGCTCTGCATCCCTCAGAGTCTCGCTCTGAGTGCAATAGGCCCGGTTCCTGAAGAGAACACGGACATAACCTACCCGTTCATCCAGAGCTTTTCCAGAAGCGAGGAGGAAAGGAACCCCTTCCCAACGCAGGCTGTCACTGTGAATCAGCACACCTGCAATGATAGTGATCTCAGCTACCAAATTAAACCCGAAGAGTAAACAGATTTGAGGGGATCTCCATCACTTTCCTTTCCTAGCTCCCAGAAATCTTAGCATACACTGTGCCACATTCAGCCTTTTCATGACATGGCTGGACTAACTGCTCTCCAGCTACCCTGCTGTGCTTCCTTCCAAGAACCCAACTTGATTAGCCTCCTTTCATCTTGCAGGATAACAATTTCTGTGTAAGAATATAATTCAGACAAAAGCCTTTAATGGTCAGAAAACACAGCATGGCCAGAGATGGCCTTGTGATCTACTAATCACAGAGAACTGCCAATGCTTTACCCCTCTGGTATAAATTCAATTCTGCAGAAAGGCAAAGGAGTTTGCAGGACAATTCTAAAAACAACACAGAGATCTTATCAAGAATAATGGGACTTAGTTGTTATGCAATGCCAGTTACCTGACATACACCAGTATTATCTTGGTACAGCATCCATTACCACGTTGGCAGATGCTTGGACACATGCATGTGTCGATGGCAGCGATTGATGGAACTGATATCAGCATGCACTCATCTCCCACTCTCCTCCATTCTGGATCACTCTGCTCTCCAGGGCCCAGACCAAACTCTCACCTGCAAAGGTTGGTGTTGTGCTGATGTAGCCTTGTGCCTTCTGCAGTTCCTCCTGTACTTGGCTGGTATATGCCTGATACTGACCCAGCACGGCACTGTTTTTCTCCAGGCGCCGCAAAGACTGGAAGGCCTGCAGCTTGCTCTGCAAAACCTCTTCAGCCCTGCTTACATCGGTTGGAAGCTCCATAGTCAGGAACATCAGGGCCTCTGTGAGGTGGTTCTGCAGCACATCCCGGATGACTCCATACTGCTCGTAGAAGCTGGTGCGGCCTAAGGACACAAAGGAGGGAGATTAGACACTGGCAAACCGATGCAGTCATCTTGCAGCCGTGCCCTTTGCGTGTATGATGTGTGCCAAAGAGAAAAAAGAGCATACACCCTAATTGTTTTGCACCAAACTTTCCGTCTCCTGTGGACCAGGGAAAAATAGTGCATGTTGTCTATCTGGACTTCAGTCAGGCATCTGACACTGTCCCACAGCACTCTGCTGGAGAAGCTGGTGGCTCATGGCTTAGACAGGTGGACTCTTCACTGGGTTAAAAACAGGCTGGATGGTTGAGCTCAGAGTTGAGGTGGCTGGGGTTAAATACAGTTGGCAACCGCTCACAAGTAGCAACCCTCAGGGCTCAGTTTTGGGACCAGTCTTGTTTAACATCTTTATGAATGACCTGGATGAGGGGATTGAATGCACCCTCAGTAAGCTTGCAGATGACACAAAATGAAGCGGCAGTGTTGATCTGCTTGAGGGTGAGGTGGGGGGTGGTGCTGCAGAGAGATTTGGACAGGCTGCATCAATGGGCTGAGGCCAGCAGGATGAGGTTCAACGAAGCCAAGTGCCGGGTCATGCACTTCAGTCACAACAATCCCCAGCAGTGCTACAGGCTTGGGGAAGGGTGGCTGGAGAGCTGCCTGGCAGAAAAGGACCTGGTGGTGTTGGTTGACAGCCAACCGAACAGGAGCCAGCAGCATCCTGGTTTGGACCAGTAACGGTGTAACCAGCAGGAACAGGAAGGAAATGGTGCCCCCATACTCTGCACTTGTGAGATGCACTTTGAGCACTGTGTTCCATTTTGGGCACCACAGTATAAGGATATTGAGGTGCTGGAGTGGGTTCAGAGAAGGGCAACGAGGGTGGTGAGAGGTTATGAAAACATGCCCTGTGAGGAGTGGCTGAGGGAACTGGGATTATTTAGTCTAGAGAAGAGGAGGGCAAGAGGAGATCGTGTTTCTCTCTACAACTACCTCAAAGAGGTTGCAGCGAGGCTGGTGCTGGTCTTTTCTCTCAAATTACTAATGATAGGACGAGAGGAAATGGCCTCAAATTGCGTCAGGGAAAGGTTAGCTTGGATCTTCGTAAGAAGTTCTTTCCTGAGAGAGTTACTGGGCACTGGAACAGGATGTCCAGGGAGGTAGTGGAGTCACCATCCCTGGAGGTATATAAAAAAACCAGTAGATAGAGCACTTAAGACCATGGTCTAGGGGTTAGGGAGAACATAACGTGTTGAGATGAAGACTGGACTTGATGATCCTGGAGGTCCTTTCCAGCCACAATGAGTCTATGATCTGCAAAGGTCCCTTTCAACTCAAACCATTCTACATTTCTAAGCCTCTCTTCTCCCTCCAGAGGGGCCTCTAAAATGTCTCTGCTCTAAAATAAAGATAAGAGACTCCCACAGGCTGCCTGTCTTCCATAGAGCCAAATACAACCCTCCTTCTAGGTGCTCACAGAGCGTAAACTCAGCAGGAGTACTGCTTTTGCCTGATACTTCCCAAATGCACAGAGCAGAAAGCAGCTTTGCTTTGTTACACTGCTTGTGCTTCCAAAAACTGTGGCAGCAGTATCCAGCTCAAACTTCCCACATATAACACAATACAACCCCTACTATGGCACTTCTGTCCCACAGCTCACAGCATCCAGCCCTGGCACTGCACACAACATGCAGTTCTATGTAAAATCTTTGACAGAGCGGCTGCAAAGTGGGGTCATAACAGTTATGCCAGCAGCTCTGTAGCTACGCACGAGGCCCACAGAAGAGCCAGGCCCTAGCAATGAGCAACACTGCCTTTTTACCCCTGGTTTTCGTGTCCTCAGAAGGCTGTGACTGAGCCATGCCCTTGAAAGACAAAAATCACACATACAAAGTGCTGCCAGGTGGGAACAGAGAGAGAAGCACAATGCACTTATAAATATAGTGACTCAAACAGATGCCTGGCTATAATCCAGCAGCTGCAGGCTGCACACTGCAGACTACCTCTCGGCCACAAGCTTCCCCTACTGATTGATACATTTATCTCCCTTGCCCTAATTCAAAGGCACATTCATTAACATAGTGCTGCAGACTCGGTGGCAGTCAGGCTGACAGCGGAAACCACACCGGGAGAAAAAAAAGATGTCAAAAGAAAAAACACAAAGTTGTTCTGAGCAGGGAGAGCACAGAGTGTAGCTGGGATTATACGCAGTAGCTGGGGCTACTGTTCTCCCTAAATTTCTCTGCAGTGCATCCCTCTCCCACAAAGAGGCCCATGTGAGTCAAGGCTGCCAAACCAGAAATTACATCAAGTTTGATAAAACTGAGGAGGGAGGGGAAGTACAGAAGCAATCCTTATGTGGCAAAACTGACATCACAAGAAGTGCTGGGGGTGGCAGTTCAGCCCACAGTGCTTTATGCTGAGCACTGCAGAGCCGCTGCTGCAGCACTGCAGGGAGGGACTACAGCCACGTCCTTCAGCAGGAGACCCATACTAGCTGCTCAGGCCTTGGATTTTCTGTCTGCAATGCTCGTTCCTAGTACAGAATGGACGGGAAAGAAACAGGCAGACAAGCACAGCCTGACCTACATACAAGAAATAACACTGATTAGCTGATAAGTAACATCGAGGCTAAACGTGCAAACACGGCTTCCCTAGCATAGCACAAATGTATACTCAGTATGACCTAACATAATGGAAATACCAAAGAGTTACTGTTACAACGACTAGTTTATTGCAGCACTAAAGTGGCCTTAGACTGACCCACTCCAAATCCAGTGTCTCCTAGGAAGACGTGGGATAGAAAGCTGTGTGTGATGCCCCAAAAGCTCTGCAGCAAAATAAGGTTGGGGGATTCTGCTCCCAGCTGAACTGCAATGGGAATCTCTTCTTAGAAGCAGCAACATTACCTGGAAGTGAGGCCGTCCTAGGAAGTGTGAGGCATGCACCTCCCCCCACCCCCCACTGTCTCCAGGAAGCAGCATGCAATTCATGTGCTCTTCTTGGTTTGTGCCCCTGAAGAGGCACTTTCACATCATTTATAAATCTGCCAATTCCTTCTCCAAGCTCTGCACACTTGCTCCACCAACCTTTAGCATCCACAGTCTCTTTCAAGACGATCTCCACTCTTTCCACATGTTGTTGATTCCAAATTGGATCCAGAAACTGTCGATTCTGATCTCGAAAGGGCAGGATATGGGCTACAGCCTGTTAAGGGGAAAAAAAATAACCAAAGATGCAACAAAACCTCAGAATATTTCACAGTGTCTCTGTCTCACCACCCCCACCAAGCACTGGGATGTGGCCAACTCTGGGTGCCAGCAGACATACTACACAACAGTGAGAATCAGAGAAATTATCAAGAGGGCTTGCAGCGAGGCACAACTGAGTCTCCAGTGACTCCACAGAGCAGGCAGTAAAGACCTTTCTGAGGCAAGTGAAAAAGGCCGAACTGCAAACTGCAAGCCAGTTCGTATCCGACAGAGGGCTGAGTCAGAGAATCCTAGCACTAACATCCAGTTCCTCGGGTCAGATGCTTACACCACTAAACCATCTGCTCTTTTGGGGAGAAAAAAAAATTTAAAATGTAGGAATGCCCTCTTTCAGTAGAGATGCTCTCCTTGCTGCTGGACATTCAACCTCCTAAGTAAAATCTGGCCACAATAGGCTGCTTTCAATATGTGGCACCACATTCCTCTAAAAAAATGGATGGTGTGTTCTTCAACACATACCCTCTGGGACAATACAGCCCAAACTGTCCCTGCAGCAGCCGGTCTTCCATACCATAAGTGTAACACGGGGCAGGAAGAAATATCCTCCTAAGCATCCTGCAAAACTAACAGCCCATCAGTTCTCTATCATATTCAATTAAAAAGTGCTTCTAGAAGCCACAGCTAAGCAGAGAGGCCTGTGTACTGAGATGGGAGAACTGTGAGAGGGAAAAGGTGTTGCTTATTCAGCGAAACCAAAACCCTGACCTTGGTGAAAAGATCAGGTGAATCCTGCATCTCTCCTCCATGCACACACAGTTCACCCCTACGCTCTGGCTTCCTTCTGGGGAGGGCACTCTCATTGCTTTCCTGGGAGAAAGCCCTGCTTTGGTCTGCACACCTCCTCTGCTCTATAAAGGATGGACAGCCACACAGTACAGGACAAGAACATCAGTACAGGACTCCATAAGCAAATGGAGGCTCAAAAGCACTCTGTAGCTATGTCTACATTTGAGAGGGGGAACAGCATTCTCCACAGATGCAGAGCTGACATCCAACAGTCTCCCAGCCTTTGAGCCCCACAGTCTGGCAAGGCTGGCACATCACCAGCTGCTCACCTGTTTGCCAAGGTAGTGGTCCACCCGATACATCTCCTCTTCCCTGAAGAAGCTTGTCAGCTCTACAGCCAGCTGCTGGGCTGACTGCAGGTCATGGCCAAAAGGCTTCTCCAACACCACGCGCAACCATGCTCCTGGAGGTGGTCTGCAGCTGCTGTTGATGTGTCGGGCAATCTCTGTGTAGGCAAATGGTGGTACTGAAAAGTAAAAGATCCTTCCAGCCTCCTTCAGCCCCTCCTGGCGAAGCAGCATCCCAATCTCTCTGTTCAGTGCAGTGTAGTTTTCAGCGGTCTTCAACTGGTGGTATTGGCTCAGCTTCAGGAATTGGTCCTTCAGCACCGCACACCTGTTGGGAGGTTCATCTGGGGGACAGGCCAGATTTTTCAGAACATCAAACATCAACTTCTGCCCTGGCTCCAGAGCTGTCAGTGCAGCTCCGTGGAAAGTGAAGCTGTGCCCATTGCTCACTTGGTCCATGTAGAGTTGGAAGAGACCCTGCCACAAATACTTCTTGGCCAGATCACCAGTGGCTCCCAACAAGACCACCGAGATGTGGCCCTGGGATGCTTTGGTCTGTGATGGCAAGGCTCCCATGAGCAACACTGCACACAGGACTCTGACGAACATTCTGGCAGAAAAGAAGTGAACCCAAGAACACTAGGAGACAAGATTTAAAAAAGGAAAATCTGTCAGTCTGCAAAACACAAAGCAAGGTACTTGCTTTCCCATGACTGAGGAGCTTGGAACCTATGCCTGGACCCTCCACCCAACACTATCTCCTGCCTTGCACGATTTGTGTCATGCTAGTAACAGGGGCTTTCGAAAAGAACAGAAGAGTGGAAGACAGTGTGTGGCTAAGATCTTTCCTAGAAGCGTTGTTCCTACAGCTGAATTAATAAGAGGGTGTTAAAACCTTTACAGTGTGATACTGAAACCCACTTTAAAACAAGTTTCAGAACTAGCTAATAAACACAGGTGCCTGCAAACTGACTTCTGCTTTCAACAGTGTCCTGTCTGAGACTGCGCTCAAATGGTATTATGCCGTATTGGTATCACTTCACATCAGTACTGCCATAGCAGCTCACAGACAAGCATGACCACTGGCAGTGCCAGCACACAGAAGCTTTTCTAAAGAAAAGCTAAAGAAAGCCCTAACACACTGCAATGTAATGACACGTGTACCACCACTAAGGAATGGAGCTGAATTCAGAACAAAGGAGCTACTGTGAGACCAATGGATTGATATGACAACAAAGGGAAAGAAGTTTAGTCCTTAAACTTGAGTTTAGATTTGAGCCAGTCTAGGTGTTGTCTCACAAAGGCTGTCTGCACAGTCGGAAGAAAGTGTGAGGTTTGTGCCTATTCCAACTTTACATAACTGAGGAGTACGTGTCAGCACTTGCACTGGCCTTCTCCACTCAGCACTGCTGCAGACAGTAAAGGTGGTCTCCTTGACTGAAAAGACCTTTTACTCCTTTATTCGTCTTTCTCTAATTCAAAATGAAGTGGTTTTTAAGAGAAATAACATATTTACTTATTACACCTAGAAACACAGAAATTAATTTACATCTCAAGAGGGATAACCCAGAACAAGTGAATAAACCATTGTGCTGTTCTTAATACATCAAGTATTACTGAAGAGGCTCTTACACTGACTGTCTCGTTTTCTGCGCTTAACTTTCTGCAGTTGTGTTTAGCTGGTGCATAGCCTTCATAGCACATAAAAAAAATAAATTCTTTAAAGTCTTTTGCTTCTGGTCAATACATTTATACCTTCATACCTTCACAGCCAGATAGAAAATATGACTGGCTCCATAGCTACAGTTACAGTTGTACCTATGCACAAGACAAGGACAAGAAGCTGTTCGCTTTTGCCTGCCTAGGCTCTCTCTGGATTTGCTTTCCTGGCCTGGAGCAAAAGGCTCTTCTTGCTCCCCTTTAATGGCAGAAGGATGAAACACAGATGTTCCTTTAGCTCTTGCCTGATCTCTCCATGGAAAGCTCCCAGAAAAATCATTATTCTATCACTAAATCAACAACGGATCTACCTAAGTCAGCTAAAAGATGAGCACCACAAAATCAAATCAAGGAAATATCTCTCCCTATCTGCAGCTTGAAGCGGTCTCATGTTTCTCTTCCCAGCACACCCACCCAAGTAATACAGGAGCTTTACAGAGAGAGCGCTGGCAAAAGTAGCTGGAAACTTGTTTTCTTTCCAAGCCACTCTAGAGCACAGCTCTTTTTTCTCCTGTGACACAGTGTACAGCAGATTCACTGATCAACGGTCAGGTAAGCAAATAAGATAAGGCAGGTTGTTCCCTTTCTGGTAAACAGAGGGAAGACCCAATTACAGTAAGGAAAAAAGAACACGTCTGTGAAAGCAATTTCCCAGCACTCCCCCCTCTCAGCCCACAGGTGCTGGCTGTGCTAAACCTTTTGACAGCTGTTTGTAGGCAAGCAAACATGTCTAAGTGGCAACTCCTGCTCCCAGTGTCTTCCTGACTAACTTTGCTAGCGAGCTCAGACTTATGCTGAACGACTCCAACTGAGACCCTTGGGAACCTCCCCAGGAGCAGTATCCTACTCCAAAGGCATATCACTCCCTGGAGACACAATGCAGTATGTTATTGCTCTTCTTCAGTCAGCTTAAACAAGGTATATTGTAGTCCCTAAATCTAATTTATATAATCTCTCCCCAGCCTTTTATTGTGCCGGACTCCATTCCTTCCCTTCTTGTTGAGCCATTTACACCCCAAGTACCCACTTAAGGAATCCAGCAATAAGTGCTGGCAATTGCAGCAGGTCAGATGCGTGGCTTCTGAGATTTTGCCTGCTGCATAAGTAATTACTTCAGGCAGACGTTTAGTTCTTCTTCTCAGTGCATTAGATGCATAACATTTATATTTGCTTAAGCAACCTATGTTCCAGGATCCTAGAAAAGTTTGACATACTGCCCAGTGCATGCTGGCAAGCTGCAGTTACTGCGATGCTGTAGAGACTACAGCTAAAGAGCAGGTACCTACTACAGCAGGGGAAGGGTTTGTGTAGGTTGTTTGTTCCCATGTACCCAAGGAAATAAGTGAATTAGCCAAGTAGTGCCCTGGCAGATTCAGCTACACAGTCACATGTGTTTCCAAGCCAACTGAAAACCAGTTTCACAACACTCTCCATTGCAAAATATTGTGCTACACTGCACAGAATAAACACAGTAAACCAAATAACATTTGTTTAGCGCTTTCACATCAGCTAATCACCACTGTTCACATTTAAAAGTAGTACTCTTAAAATCCCCCTACTCATAATGAACAAAGCCACTGCATCAGGCTTCAGGAAGACTCCTGAGCCCAATCCATATAAAACACTAATCGCTCAACCCAGTAGTAAGCGTACATCGGAGCTGGAATTCCAGTTAGACAGGAACTCATTTCAGTTCTTGTATGACAAAATTGAAAAATACTTTTGTTACTGTTGCATCCCCACTGAAAAACAATGGATGGCCAAATGTTGAGTGGCCTAGTACTCCTACAAGGCTACCTACATATGACAGATAAAGGAAAGAGTTACCAATGTCCTTTGATAATTAACAGAAACATATTGGTCTTCTGCAATTGCCAACATTAGGGCAGGAATGCCCTCATCGTCAGTTCCTAGAAAGGTCAGAGGCTTAATGCAGCCACTAGTGTTAAAAGCAAGCTGAATTAGCATGAATTAGCATTTGGCCTTTGGCCTTTCTCGATAACCATCCAATGCAGCGATGGCACACAGAAAGCCTCAGTCTAGACAGAAACATCATGACAGCAGCTAGGCTTCCAAAGCCCTGGAAAAGCAGGAGGTTACAGGCTTACAGTGAGAAAAGTAAAAGAGGATATAGATTCATATTAGATTTCAGGAATAAATTCCCCACTATGAAGGTACTGAGGCACTGGAGCAGGCTGCCCAACCTGTGGATGCTCCTGCAAGTGTTCGAGGCCAGGCTGGATGGGGCTCTGGGCAACCTGGTCTGGTAAGAGATGTCGCTGCTCACAGCATGGAGGCCGTAACTGAATGCTCTCTTAAGTCCCTTCTAACCTAAACCATTATCTGACATTGGACAGCCACACAGATACTAATCTGAGTGATGCCACCTCTGAAGTACGTGCTCCTGGCTGTAAAAGCCTGCATCGGGGCAGGCCCACACCCCATACAACAGAATCATAGACTCAACAGCGTTGGAAAAGACCTCCAAGATCATCATCAAGACCAACTGTCTCATGACCCGCTTGCCTCAGCCCTCTCCGCGGGAGGTTCCTCCTAATTACCTGTGCACTGGGGATGCACAAAGGTCTCGGTGAACGCCGGGCACAGGTAACCGGCACCAGCTCGGCGAGAGGTGCTGGGCAAGCGGTTCCCTCGGAGCGGGACACGCAGCCGCCTCTGCCCTTCGCTGCTCCGGGCACCGAGGGAACCCCCCGCCCCGCGGTGCTCCGCGCTGCACCGGATGGGAGCCTCCCGCCCTCAGTGCCACTTGGAGGCCGCTGCCCCCCCAGCAAAGTACCGCAAGGGAAAAGGCCCCCGACCCTCAGTCCCAGCCCGGGAACCCCTCATCTCACCTCCCTCCGCCCGGGGCCTGCCACTGGGGAGGCGGCGGGCGGGTCCGACACGGTGCCCCGCCCGCAGCGGGGCTCCGCCCACAGCGCAGTGACTCTGCGGTTGGTGTCTGCGCTCGCCGAATAAAGGCGGTCGGAAGGGCGGAAAATTTTCAGGATAAGTGGGCTTTGGGGGCTCGGGTGCCCCCCCTTAAGCGAGCACAGTCGCCTTGGCCACCTGAACGGGCACTGCCGCTGTGACTGAGCGAGTTCTGAGCGCTGAGGCTGCTGTACTCTTTCGACGCTTGGGTGTTGCATCGGGTGTGCTCGGATGGGCTGACGCACTGGGGATTCCTGTGCAGCATTTGAGCTGGGCGAGTTCCAAATGCACCGTTAGCCCAAAGCCTTCCCTGAGGCCGAACGAAGCCTCTGTTTGGTCTCTTTTTCTAAGGAACAGCATGGCAGAAACAGCCTCAGGTTGTGCCAGGGGAGGTTTTGGTTAGACATGGCATAGAATTTCTTCACCAAGAGGGTCATCGAACATCGGGGCAGGCTTCCTAGGGCTGTGGTGAAGTCCCCATCCATGGAGGAATGAAAAAGCCATGGAGATGTTGAGCTCAGGGCCATGATTTACTGGTGGCCTGGCAGTGCTGGGTTACTAGTTGGACCGGATGTTCTTAAAGGTCTGTCCCAACCAAACTGATTCTACATTTCAATGCGTGTATGCAGGTAAATTTGCCTAAAAGACCTTGTGGTGTTTTATGTCCTGAAATTACTGTGACTCTACCTACTGCCTTCTACCTACACATGTGCACCCACAGCCAAAGTCCTGTTGTTTCCTAAAGAAAGGAGGTATCTTGTGAATGGCCTGGAGTGCATTTCAGTTCAGCTTTGGCACTGCTTTTAGACACATAAAATTTTGGGAAGGCTGGTAGAGTGATGAGAGGGAGACAGAAGAGAAGCAGCGCTCCAGAAATGCCCCTCCAGCCCCTCAATAGACTGCTGCTCCCAGGAAGGCACATGGTAGAGCAGATATAAAATGTCGTGTGAAACTTGCACTGGAGGTCAGCACTTGTCTTCATTGAGATCAACAATGTCATTTCCCTAGATGGCTCAACTAAGTACATTAGTATATGGAAACCTTTATAGTTACTGGCTTTAATATCTAAAGTGGGCTGTAGTCCGATTCAGGGTCTGCTAGCATTGGGCTTACTGCTACATCAGGGCTGTAGTTACTGATTCCAGAGCCCTGGCCAGACACACTTCACAGATACCATCCCAGACCTCAGAAAATGTTGCACTTATGCAAACTGTGATTTGCATGGCAACACCTACGAGCTGAAAAGCAAATGTACATGGTTAAATAGCTATAACTGTGCCTAATAATAAATGGCATTACATTATATGTCAAGACTAAACCCCGTTACTATTTTCTGCTTCACTCAAAGCAGAAATTATTTTACACAAGTAGATGCACTTTACCACAACTATTTTACAGATGGGAAAACCAAGTCACACTGCCAGAACAGAGACACCTTGCTGCTCAGGCTGGTAATCTAGCAATGACATTACATATAAGACAGGCCTTGCATTGTAACTTTTAATTATATTCACAGTATAATTTCTTGACACCATAACCTTCATCACTATTCTGTTCTGCAGGTATTTCCATCAACACATGTCCCTAATCTCAAAAAGACTCTTTATGGGTCTTGTAAAAGTGTAGGTGTGACACGAAGTGTTAGGACCCGGGTTTGTCTGCAAAATACAGGTCTAAACCAGGGGTGAGGGAGAGTGCAGTCTGCCTTGCTTCACATTATGCATTGCTTTATGGTTCTGACCGTGTTACTAATGTAGCTGTGGACTGAGTAAAGTCAGGATGCCTCTGACCAGGGCCCTATTACCAAAACACTGCAGAGGGTAGACCACAAGCATAATTCAAGTGATGAAAATAAACATACTAAACTTGGTGAGGGGGTAAATAACTCATAATAATCCAGCTCCAGGGATCTCCCCTTACTCCATGTAATATTACACATTAGTTTCACCAAGAAGTTTAGGAGAATCAGTGCTATATCCCTTAGCTATGTATTTAACCTGGTATTGGTCTGATGACAAAGCTTGCTTAGCCTTTGGAAGATACACCAGATCTGTGTATTGCAGGTTGTAAGAAGCAGTAAATGGGAATTCCCTTTCGTCTTTTCCTGCTTTGGAACTAAAATGGGGTTTTCCATGTAATTTAGCAGAAATCATTATAGTACGAATCTCTGTGCTTTGTATTTCTGGGACATTGAATGAGATGAACAGCTGAGGCCCTGGTCACTTGAACGTTTTATTGTTACAGGTAAGAGCTGGAGGTTTGGAGCAGCAACAGTTATTTAACATTGTCTGTTGAAAGACCATGTGTTCAGCTAGTTATATGATGCCAAACTTTAAATATCAAGGCTGAAAATGTAGGGGGGGCAGTTCCCTCTATGCAGTGATTTTTGGAAGTCTGAAAAAAATGGTGCAGCTATTTCTGAGCTGAAGGTCAGAAGATAAAATAGGTTTTTTGATTGTGTTAAAAATACCTCAGTTGTTTCATTAAGGAGCTCTAATATCTCACAATTTGGGGCAAGTGAGATTTTATCAGGATGATGGTTTGGATCAGAATATGCTTTTGCCAGTTCCTTTTCAGGTTTATACAATTGCATGCTCCTTTAAGGGAAATAGGTCCAGAGTGACAGAGGAGACATGTGACTCCAGTAAAGGACTAAAAGGTAGTTAACAAAGGAAGGGGCATTATGGAACCGGATGTTCTACAAGCAAATAAAAGCTTTATTGGAATAAGCATGGTTCTAATTGGTGTTTGCAGGTGGCATTTCAGCTTATCAGCTGAAATTCTTTAGCCCACAAACATTTGGTACAGGTATATGGCATTGAAAGATGTTTCACTCTAAGTGGCTCGTTACTTAGGAGTGGGAAAAACAGTAAACTGCACATTGTCACAGAAGCCTTGCTCTGCCACGTTGCTGCAGGGCCTGGTAGAGTGTAGGCAGTCATGGTGCTGGGGCACAAGCTTCCAGGAGAGGTCTGAAGTTCTATACTATTAAGTTCACATGACTTTGGGTAGGACTGTTAGCATCTGCTGAAAGGCAATAAAGAACAGCTGTACAGCAGATGGGGTTCTCAGTAGAAAATACAATTACTGCTATGTGGCTTTTAGAAAGCTAGATGCTAAAAGTCATACCAGAAGTTCTTAAACTGGTGTGGGAGATGATAAGAAATAAGGACTTTGTTAAGGTTGTTGTGGCAAATAGATTACACAGCTACTTGAGTTCTGGAGCTGCAGTTGTCCTTCAAGATGGTTTGTGACAAAGTTGTGCCCTCTAAAGCCTTCAAAGGGCCTAACAGTGGGAAATCTCCAATGCAGTTTAAGAAGTTTAGATTTCAGTACTTAAGCCCATTCGTTGTTCAACAGTGTCGTGTCTATGTGTTCAGACAAACTGTGTTTAGAGTGTAGAAAGCTGATTGGCAGAGGAGCCCCGTGGTAGCAATGGCAGGTGATGTTCCCAATATGGCCCTATTCTGTTCTGCCTGGACAGCTTGGCTCTTTAATAATGTAGCATCAAAATATTGTTGAGATGCTTCAAGGTGAGAAAGTATTAGGCTAATAATGTCTCTTAAAAGCTTCTGATTTTATTGCTTATTGAATTTCCTCTTTAAAGTGTGGCTTTTCAACTGTAGGAATCGTAATTGGCAAATGCCTTATAGCTGTGCAACTTGAGTGGGGCCTGAAGTTGTCTTAACACAGTGCCTTGCTGTGAAGCTTGAGTGAATAGCATTGCTGGCCAATGCAATTACCACTTCGCTGCTATGTTCAACAGCTCAGGAGACTAAAGCATGACTTTAATGCCTCACTGTAAAGTTCTGCCACCAAAACTAGATGAGACCTTCAGCAGTGTCGCTGCAGTAATGATGCAGTCTGCTGTTCCTCAGCAGTGAGGCTGTAACTGCATCACAAATACTCTATAAAAGCAATGACAAGGTGAAAGGAGTTAGGGGTTGGGCAAAGGAAGAGCTAATCTTCAAGTACTCTACCAGAATCAAAAGAATTGATCAATCTAGTAAGCTGTTTCTGCTTGTTGCCTTTTGTTCTGACAAAGTGATGCTCTCATCAGCTTGATGAGCAGATTAAAGAGCTGGCACTTTCTTCAAGAATTCCTGCACTGACACAAGCTACCTTCAGTCCTCTGCTCAGTATTAGGCTAAATGAGGATGGAAATGAAAATTACAGGCTTAAGCTTGCGGTTTCTTCATCATAATGTAGGGAAATAGTCCTGTGCATGAGGATGTAATAAGTTAGGTGCTTTTGCTTGGCTTTCAGTAGCCAAAGAAGTAACTTGTTGCTCATGAGGACCTCTTATTACATTAGCTGCAAGAGTAAGTTGTACCTATCCTATCTGAGGAAGAAAAGAATAAATTGTAAAGCAACTACAGATTGCATAATGTGTCTGCAACAAGGGCAGAGATTGACAAAATCTGTCTGCTCAAGGTAAATTCAGTGTTCACAGATGAAGTGACTGCCTCCTCTCTGCCCTTGGTGGTAAGTGTAATCATTGTTCCTTGCTCATTCTCTAACATGACCTTTTCTCAGTGTGATTCAGAGCTGCAGCACGTTTGAATCTGTATCATACCTGGTTAATTTCCTCCAGAAGCACAAGGCAGGTGGCTTGCGTTGCTAGCTGACTGGCTCTAAGCTTAAGTTGCAAGCCTTTGAAGGCTGAACTATATTGTACCAGCACGCTGTCCACACAGAACAATGCTGGGTAAGGAATAAATGGCTTTTCTTGGCTTGTGGTATAAAAGATGGACAGAAGAGAGGCATGTAGGGAGTTCTGTAATGCCACAGATAACCAAAAATCACAAAATACTCTTGATCGGAGTTTAATAGCTACCAATAATATTAGTAGCTATTAAATTATAATAGTATGTAAATAACACAACTGTGAGAAGAAACCTTCAACTACATGGGAGCTTCCTAGAATAGCAGTATGTTAGCTCTTGCTTTGTCTTTCCCATTTTCAGTCCTAAGTTCTTAGCATTCTGAGTGGATAGTGCAGCACTGAATGCCAACATCCACTTTTACATTGATTATTGAGAGATACAGGCTTAACAATAGCAGTAGGGTTAGTTTTTCTATCCAACAAATGTTGGAAACTATTACAAAGGTAAACCCACCATCTACCAAACACCTGTATGTTCTAATATCAGTAGATAGTGGTACTAGTGATACTAGTAGATAGTATCATAGATACTGCCTAGGCCTAGGCAGTAACTGATGCCGTAATACTGCAGTGGAGCTTTGTTGCACTTCATGTGAGAAAGCTGATCAGCCCAGGACTGCTGCACTCCAAAACAGCTGAGCTGCATGAATACAGCTGAGGAAAGTCAAAGCGTTTCTCTGGCAGCTGAACGAGAACGCAAATTTCAGAAGCTATCCCTCTTCCACAGGAAGAACAGATATTTCTCAATGACACATTAACATTACACTGATAAAGCTTAAAATCAAAACCTTCCATCGTACAATAATGAGTCTCCTATAACAAAGGAAAATGCATCAAAATGCATAACCGTGTCGTTAGTAATGGACCGTGCTGCAGCAGCAAATTGGGGCCGAGGTTGAGTGTCTGCTGCTCATTGCATCTTTTGGTATATTGCACGCAGGCTGTGCATTGGAGCCTTGTCTCATTAAAATGCTGCTTTTTGTTTTTGGTGCGGATTAACTATGTCTTTCTGGTTTGCAGCTTGAGTGGCCCTGAAGTATTGTGAAACACTTTCAGTAAATCAGTGTTTTCAAAGATGTGTAACATTTCAGAAAACCATGTCAATATTCAGGGGAGTATGCTGCTGTTTTTATTGAGCTTTCAGGTGTCACTGGAGGTGGTGGGCTTTTGTGCTAAGAATACCCTACCTACTGATGCAAGCTCTGCCACGTGGTAGCTACGGTGGTACAGTGCTGATACTAAGCCACAAACTCTACAACCAATTCTGAATACCCAGCTTTGCCTCTCTGTGCTCCTCTGTGGTGTTGTACAACCAGATGTTTTCTTATACTGCTGGAATCAAGAATAAAAACTGAATCCCAGACTAGACCTGTGTGAATGGGTGATAACTGGGGAACTGGATGCAGTTGGCATTTCTTATGTCTCACCTGGTAAAAAACAGGGATCCTGTGCATATAGGTTGTGTAGCTGATGGGCAGGTGCAAGTGTCCAGTCAAAAAACTAATCTCCAAATGGAAAAGCAATGAAGGTGAAAAGGAAGAAAAAGACTTTCCTCTTTTGGATGCAGATAATCAGCATATCTGAGAACCTGATCTAAAAGCTTTCAAGGGTGGCACCAAAATGCACTAATAAATTTAGTTTGACCCTGACGTACACTTGGCATTTTGCTATGGTGCATTGAAGTATTTGGATGGAAAAATTAATGTGTTTCAAAACTATCACTCTGCAACTGCTGGTTCTAGAGCCAACTTGCTGCAGAGCTCTTTTCCACATGTTTTAAACACTGCCTTGTTCAATTGTCCCCTTGGCAATATCCTTCAATAGCCCTGATTTTAAACTGGTTTCCCCTTCCTCAGTCTGGCTTAGCACCAGAGACAGAAATCCAGTGAAGTCTCTTCTCTCCACGCTTCTTCCTTTGTTCTGTAGTGCTGCCTCTCGTTTCCATGAAAGCGAAGGAAAATGGTCTAGTGCCTGTTGTCTCTATGCTCATTGACTCTCTCCCCCACTAAAACAGAGGCTGAATCCACCATGAAACATCGGGGTTTACACAGCTTCATGAGCTGTGGCCTTCCAGTGGCTTAGTGGAATAGTTGAGGGATAAATTGTGCATTCTGCCAAACCAGCAAGAGCCAGAGATAAGAGTACACAGGGGGAAAAAAGCTTTTTTAGGCCTGAGCAGGTTTAGAAGACCATAGATTTACTGAAGTTACTGATAAATCTTTGGACTGAGTTGTATACTGATCTGTCTATCATAAAAAAAACCTGGACCTGTTAAAATGTTTGTAGAAGGTGTGAGATTTGGGGGTTTAAAAGTTGAATAATATGCTCGCAGCTTGTCTCTGCATTCTTGATACGGTTAAGGCTGCGGTTAGAAATACCGTGGAGAATGAAAATTGTTTCTGGTTTTGTCACCCCCCTGTCCTTCCTGACCAAAGTTAAAGACTGCTCTGCATGCATCTTTCTGGCTTCTGTTTGCCTGAGAAGCAGAGTAAGTTCCAGCCTGCAACCCAAATTTCTGCGAGCTCTGGTGGGAGCTGCCAGAGGATGTTTGAGAGGCTTCTGCAGATGGCTGATTTTGCTTTTCATTTTTTGCTCTTGCAAGTGCAACATCACCAGGTAAGAAACCCCAGCAGGCAACTGAATGGCTCAGTCTCCACCTTGTCAGGAAATACAGCTGTATTACATTGAGTGCGTGCTTGCTTTTGAGACCATCCTATAGGATCAGGGTTCTTGCAGTGTCAGGGATTTGAGACTTTTTAACTCCCCCTCCACTCCTTTTTTTTTTTTTCCGTTGCTTGTCTGAACAGCTCTGGGCTCTCCCCGCATCACTTCAGTGCGAGGACCCATCTGACACTTCTTATGCCAGGTCCTGCCTCCCTCGCAGGAGCAGCAGTCTGCAACTTTTGCTGCTCTAGACAACACTTCATCCCGGAGAAAGCAGAGCTCTACAGGGTGGATTTGGGGTAAGAAAAGAGAACTTCGGAGGGAGGGGAGAGGGAGGGTTTCCTAGACAAGGTTTAATGGAAGCTCTTTGATTTGCATGCGCTCTTAGGAAGGGAGGCATTTTAAGAGGCTGTTGTCCTTCCTCCTGCAGGGTTGTCTTTTGTAATTGATAAAAGATTTGAAAGTTAAACTTCGGGTGCGTGCTTGCTAATTAAACTTCATTAAGTTCACCTCGTTTCTGCCTTATTAAATGCTCCTTGGAACCAATATGAAGGAGGCTGAATCAGTGAAGTAATTTTTAATCTGCTTTTTTTTAAAAAACAAAACAAAACAAAAAGCCCCCAAACCAGAATGAAGCTTACTAGATGTACTTGTCGGGAGCTCGGAATTTGAATTCTCTTTACTGCTGTTTTCCCGGGCAGGTAGTGGGGGGGTTAATGGCTTCAGACTGGTGCAGTTGTGCTGCAGTCCAGCCTGTGCCGAGCTGCAGAGCCTTTGCAGGAGGGCATCAGGACATGATGCTGATGCAGTACCTCAGGAAGGAAAACTTCACGCATCTCCCCACGTTTCCCCCTTCCTTGCCACTTCACAGCTTGTCTCCCTACACTCGCTCCCTGTCACACGCATCGTCTCCCCCGCAAAAGAAACGGGTTGTGTGGCAGGATGCAGGAGGGCGAAGGAGAAATTGGACGCTGTAGCTTTAAGAGTGCAGCAGTGCCACAGCTTTTCTCCTTCAAGTCATCTGCAAAGCCGCAGCCTCAGCCAGGGATTCCCCTTTTCGAGTTAGTCCTGAGCTCTCAGGTGCTGCCCGCTGGATTCGGGGTTTGCAGCCCCAAATGACCAATAGCTCTGATTTTTAAGCAACCAGTTAAAATCCAGTTGCTTCCTGAAATGTCCCAGACTCAGCCCGAGGCTTCAGCATCCTTTTCCCAAAAGACAGTGTCCTTGTGCATGTGGTTTTACTGAACTGAGCTTACGAAGTGTGTTTTATGAATCTAAGGCAAGTAGTCTTATGACCTCCAAATATTAATGCCTCCTTACAGCTTTCAAAAGTCTCTTTGCCACCTTCAAAAATTGAATTTGCATGGGAAAGGTGTTGGTAGAGCCTTCTTCTGCAGAAGTTTAGCCTGCCTTTTCTGGAGAAATGTGCGGTATGAACACAATTCGTTAATGGCACGAGGACTGAATTTTTAACTATAAAGTACAAAGAACATCACTTGGACATAACTATCTGCTATCAACTTGCATTTTGCAAGTATAAAATTATCCAAATTAGTTGAAATGCAGCTTTTTTGCCAGTTCCACGCTCTTGGTAACTGAATGAATGAATAGGGCAAGGGCAAAAATGGAATTTGAGCTGTTATACATTCTGTTGAAATAGCGGTGGGTCGGCCATTCCGAAAATCCATGCAAATACAGATTTCAAATGTGTCTGGGGGGAAGCTACTCAGCAGTCCGTTGTTACAACACATACCAAGTTAAGATTCCTGCTGCTGCCGCTGTGCTAATGCTGGGTGACATTAGCAGCATCTGAAATGACTAAATATTTAACTTCCCGTTTTGGTGATGTCTCTTGACACCAGAAAGGGTGTTCTTGTTCCCCACTGAGGCTGAAGCAATTACTCCTGTCTGAAACTTTATTTGAGAGTATTAGTGTATATTTACATTGATTAGATCTGTAATTGTGGTGGCTTTTTTAAAGTGTGCTTGCTCAAGGACTAAGAAAAGTCAGATCTGTAGGAAAGGTGTTATCCTAATCACAAAGGAGGGGAGGTAGGACCAAAGCTTCATCTCTCAAGGTCACAAAACACAAGCTAATAGTGTAGGCAAGCCCTTTGGCACCCTTAACTGCAGAGTCATTCTTTTAAATTCAATGAAACTTTCAGATGCTCCATCAGAGAAATCCCCCAAGTCTTGAAAACACAAGGCAACGTAAGGATGAAATCTTGAATATTGCTTGATGTAAACCACAACGCAGCTGAAACTCAAATGGTTGCGATGCACTTTCTGCAACACACTGTTATTTCCCTTTTCTTACATCATCATGCTAATGAGCAAGAAGAAATTAATTTGTAAAGTACTTACACATAAGTTTGCGGCATTTACGGACAACCAGTCTATTTGGTATAATAGGCACAAAATAATAGTGAGTTAGCACGGGGCTTGGTGTAAATCAAGAGAATGAATGTGACAGATTGTTCTAACGTAAGGGCAATATTGAAGGGTAATTCCCTCTGCCTTAAGAAAACAAGGACTGCTTTAAATTGAACAGAACAGACTTCACTGAAGGTGGTTGAAAGCATGGGAGCCGCAGGGAATCAGCTACATCCATTAAAGTTCAGCTTTCTAGAAGTGGGCATGAGAGCCTCCTGAAAGGGTTCTCTTCGTGTCTCCTTGAAAACTTGGCACAGTGACTGTCTACCATATACAGAAAAGATTATTACTATAGAGGACAAAATTGAGCCAAATTCAGATAAAACCAGAGAGTAAAGACTGGGGGAAGGAGGGATATTTTGTGTTCTCTGTTGTCTTAGATCCTGTTCTGCTCTAGCAGTTCTTGGTGTGTGCTTCTGGGAAGGCACCCTCAGTACACATTAAATCCCAACTGGTGCTCTCAACACTTCCAGTACCACCTTAAACTTTTGTGTGCTGTGCCTGCAACAATCCAACATGATGGCTATCCAGATAGGGTGTATATAGCTGCCTAGTGTACTGAAAGCCTGAGTGCACGGATTTAGTGAGTCTGAAATGCAGGCTTTGCTGTGTGTGGTGAAAGACCATATTTCAGCCAATTTCCTCCATACTAAAAGTCTCTGATTTGAAAGCAGGGACAATTTTCTGGCTGCCATAGTGATGCTTGAACGAGTTCAGTATTTGGGGCTGCCTGGGGTATTTGCTCCTTCTAAAGTCCTTTGTTTATTTTTATGTATGTATAAGTACAAAAGCAAGGTGCCTTGAGAAAGTACTAGCCTTATAAAACATAAGCTTATCTCCAGTGTCTGCACTTGGTGCTCATGAGCTTGCACAGAGATGTGCCATAACAATTTATTTTTTTATAGCTAGTACTATCACCAGAGCCTCCGATGACTGCTTCACCACATGTTTCATAAAGGGGACTTCAACTGTCACTCCTTTTTCATTAGCTTTTTCCAGTGGCTGTTACAGAAAAGGTTAAGACAGTCTGGGTCAAATGGCAGCCTGTGTTTTTGGAGGTTGTGGATTCTGTTCCTGGTGTCCCACTGCTAGACACACATGCATTAAATATCTGGGTATGTCTACACTTTCTTTTAACTCTTGCCTTCAGTGCTACTAAGGCAGATGTACTGTAGTGCAGCAGCAAGCTGCATGCTAGGCTGCAGAGATGCATCTCATTGCCAACCTAATACATGCTGCCTCTCCCGTCTCTGAATGACTGATGTACTCAGTGGGCATTCCCTAGCACTGCAGCAAACTCACATGTTCCAAGTTTCTTTATTCCCAGAGGTCTGTGTTTGAGAGGAGAAGTAGAGAAGTGATGTGAGGAAGTGTCTCTTGTACAGGGTGAAATTCTAAACTTGCTACAGGACCCCAGCTGGAGGATTGTTAGTAATACCCGGGTTTATGAGGAAGCAGGAAGATGCACTTCCCCTTCCTGAATAATGTAAAGCATTTAGCAATTTTACCATTTTCCCCACAGACCTGAAACATTTGGATTGGAGCAAGGGAGAAAGGCTGCATCTTTCAAAACCTCTGCAGATTCTTCCAGTTGGCTATTTCACTGCAGAATCCAGAGTGATCTGAAGTGCAAGGGATGGGGGACATGGTTGTCTCTGATACATCACGTTGCATGACTATGTATTTAGAAGCCTTAACCAGCTTGTGTAATTTGTTCTCTGCCCCTGCTGTCTGACACATGAATTCCCATGTGCCCGTGGTTTTTTTCTCCTAGCTCTTTGCTTGGGCACAAATGTCCTTAACGTGTAATTTTTCCAGCTCAACCTTTAGATTTTCTAAGCTGCAGTGGAGTTGCTGTTTAGCTATCAGACTACCCTTCTTGTGCCTTTCCCTTGCTTTTCAGACAACTGATCTTTTGAGAAGGGAGAGTCCCTACTGCTGAGTGAGGGAGAACTAAAAATTGGCAGGTGTAAATGGGTTTGCATTAATTTTTTGCAACAAATAACCATGTAGTTTTATAAACAGACAATGAAACTTACTTCATTTTAAAAGCTCACTTGGATGAATAGAAAGTACTCTGCTCTTTACAAAAAATAGCTAAGAGGAGATGGGTGTCAAAGATGCCCTTCGCTTGGTTCAACAGCAGAAGTTCTGTTGAATTTTGTGAAAACAGCATAAAGTCCTTGGCCTGGAAAGCACACAAAGAAGAGTGATATTACAGAAAAAATTGGAAATGACCTTAAACTAAGCTGTTGACCGTGAATTGCTGGTGAGTTTTTTTGATTTAAAACACTAGTGATTGTAATTTAGCATCTGTCATATGTCCTTTGATGATCCTGTAATTCAAAAAAAGGTGGAGAGTTGGCTGGCTGTGTACAAATAGGTTAAATAAAAGGCAGTAACACGAAGAGCCGTTTTCATCTTTGAAGGTCACTGTCAGCCTGGGAATAGCTGGGAAGAAAGTTGCTGGTTGAGGTAATCCCTAGGGGGTGCTGTATTTTGGCTCCCCCATACATACCTTCTCCCAGGAGGCACCTGAACATTCGTTTACATATCGTGAAGACCACACGTTTTTGACAGAAGTCACTGTTGTAGTAATGCAGCAACTCAGTGGCAGAACATGCCACCTTAACCTGTTTCCTTTACAGTTTGTAGAAGCACTTGAGAGAGCCTGTGGTGCTCCAGAGAGCAACATCTGAACAGCTCTAGGCAGTGAGGGGCCTGAAGCAGATATCCTTGAACTGAAGGGCAGGAGAAAACTGAAGGTCACTGAAGCTGATCTCCAAATTAACCTGGACTCTGCTAAAGCATGCAAGTTAGAACAGTGAGTCGCATTCCTAAGGAGATAGACCTTGGGCTGAATATCAAGCAATATTCCTAGCTCCAAGGCTATCTTTTGTACAGAATTAATAAAATCAAGATACCCTGGGGGAGAGGCAGAAGTTTTCTGAAGAGAAGCTGTAGAAATGTGGCTATTTTGCACAGAGAGAAAAAACTGAGCAGGATCCTTGTGTACGCCTGAAGACGTTTAAAGCAGAGGTGGTGCAAATAAGACCTGCTCTCCTCCTTGAAGGCTTAGTGCTATAAACAGGCTATGTAGTCCTTCAGTGTCCTGTTATCAAGTATCAGCATGTGTGCCTTGGGTAGATGGGGGAGAAATGGAAGGAACGCTTAGTGGTTTGCTGGCAAATCACCCACTCTTTGATGCACTGCAGCAAAAGCCCTGTCTGAAAACTCTTCAGCAAAGAAGGACATTGCAGGGAAAGGGGAGGGGAGATGGGGGTACAATGGCAGACAGCACAACTGAAAGATGCTGCTGCAAGCACTGTGACAGCCAACCCCTGGTACACTGCTGCTTCCCCCACCCCCCTCAATCCAATCATTTAGCAATCGAGTTGGCCAAGTGCAGTGCTTTATGTCTTAGAGTGGAATGCAGTGTCCTTTTCCTGGATGTCCTTCAATTGCAGTGAGGGATGTTGCCGCACAGTAGACTCATCCCCAGGGGCTTATTGTAACAATTCAGGTAACAGCTATGATAAGGAAGCGGCAAAGTTCCAAGAGGTGAATTGAACTTGGGTGACAAGCCACCACTGCAGCAGTTGCCTCAGCCAGGATAATGTTCTGGGGACTAAAATGGCAGATCAGACGTAGTACATTATGTAGCAGCAGTGTTGACGGGGTGGGAGTGTAGGCCAAAGAAATTATAACTGCTGATGCAGTGCAGATGATCTTTGTTTCATTGTTGTTGCAGCATGTGCATGGTATCTGGCCTGTATGCTGAGCAAACATCAAGGTTAAGGGCAGTTCACGTGTCTTGTCTATCATGGATTAAAGCTCTTCATCTGGTATCAGAGGAAGACTGCAACCTGCAGGACACCCTATCAGATTGTGTCTTCTGCCCCTCTTGGGAGACTTGCATCCCGAGTGGCAAACTATGAGTGGAAGAAGACCCCACTAACCTATTTGCCAGGGGCAGACCTGCTGACCACAATCTGCCAAGGACTTAAGAGTGCTTGTAGGGCAGTCAGAACAGTGAGGTGGATAAAGGGACATGTGCTTAATTACCTTATATGCAGTTTTCTTGTGGTGCTAATAAACCGATGGGTTAACACTGAAGAAGCAAATTTGCAAGAGAGGTAAATTGTTTCTTTTCTGACCATTCCACTATAAAACACAATATGAGTACATCACGAGTTGAATGTATTTCTGTTGCTAGGTAGCAATCATGATATTAATATTTAGCCGATTGTTTTTAAAGTCTGTTTTAAGACGGTAACTCAGATTTGCAGAACTTTTAGCTTGGGGCCGCATTACTGGCAATGTCAATGTGTTTAGTTGTATAAACAACTTGCATGGCACAGTATCTAAAGTCAGCTGCTTGAACTATGAACATAGAACTGTCATTTGTGTTTAAATACTGGCTTTTTTCTGCAATATTCTCATGTGTCCTGAAGAGCTGCTGTAGCAGCCGAGAGGGATATGGAGACCTCTGTGTGCATGGTTTTCAAAGCCTTAAATTGCTTCAGTTCTGATCCTGGTGACTGTTCTGCACAGAGCCATGACAATGGGTTTAAAGCTGCTTTTCACTAGGCAGGAATAGACAGGGAGTTGGGAGAATCACAGAATTATTGAGGCTAGAAAAGACCTCTGAGATCATCAAGTCCAGCCTATGACCTAACATCACTACAATCAGCTAGAACCTGGCACTAAGTGCCACATCCATCCTGTCCTTAAACCTGTCCAGGGATGGTGACTCTACCACCACCTGGGCAGACCATTCTATTGCCTCACCACCCTTTCCATGAGGAAATGCTTCTTAATATGCAACCTGCTNAACATCACTACAATCAGCTAGAACCTGGCACTAAGTGCCACATCCATCCTGTCCTTAAACCTGTCCAGGGATGGTGACTCTACCACCACCTGGGCAGACCATTCTATTGCCTCACCACCCTTTCCATGAGGAAATGCTTCTTAATATGCAACCTGCTCCTCCTCTTGTGCAGCTTCAGGCCCTGCCCTCTCATCCTGTTGCTAGTTCACAGAATGTTAGGGATTGGGAGGTACCTCAAAAGATCATCTAGTCCGATCCCCCTGTCACAGCAGGATCACCTAGATAAAGTTGCATAGGAACATGACCAGGAAGATTCTAAACATATCCAGAGAATAAGACTCCACAACCTCTCTGGGCAGCCCATTCCAGTGCCCTCTCACCCTGAAGAAGTTTCTTCTTAGATTTATGTGGAAGCTACTATATTCCATCTTGTACCCATTACCCCTTTTCCTATTTGCTTGGGAGAAGAGCCTGACCCACACCTGTCTACAACGTTTCTTCAGGTAGTTATGGAGAATGATAAGGTCCCCCCTGAGTCTCATCTTCTCTAGGCTAAACAACCCCAGCGCTCTCAGCCTTTCCTCATCACCCTGCCTTGTTGTTCCTCGGCTTGCTTCGGTACCACATGTCTTTCTTGCAGTGGGGGGCCCTAGGACTGCCCCCAGAACTCAATGTGAAGCCTCACCAGTCCCTAGTCCTGCTTGCCACACTATTGCTGATCCAAGCCAGGATGCTATTGGCCTTTTGTGCGACCTGAACACCCTGATGGCTCCTGTTGAGCCAGTTGTCAACCAGTACTGCCAGGTACCTCTCTGCCAGGCTGCTCTCCAGCCACTCAGATGGATTAGGAAAAGTGTTTCTTCCTGTGGCAGTTAGTCCAGGAGGAGTCAAGGGGTTGCAGTGGCAGTAGAGAAAAAGGCCAGGCTAACAGAGCTTCAGGTTTCTGATTCCACTGTACTGTTCCTTAAGAGCGAAGGCAGATGCACGCTGCTGCATAGGCTTCCCTCCCTAAGCAGCTCTGCATGTCAGACAACTAAATTTTGACCTTTTTTCGGCTGAAGATTATTGATTGCACAGATGTGATGCATGCAGCAAAACAGAAATAGCTGCAGTCTTTTAGCCATTGTGGGGAGAAGCAGGGGGAGCACAAAACTGGCAGGAAAAAGCCCAGGTTCAGAAAACTGATTGACCAAAGTGTTCCTTTGTCTTCACCTGTGAACTCACAGGGAAAATACCATGAGCTTCTCCCAGATGCCTCTGAAAGAAACTTCCACTGGTACCTTTGTGTAGTGCTGCAGCCCTCTGACCTTGTGTGTAGGCAGAAGCCTTTGAGGACGGTTTGAGTGTGCGTCTCTCTATTAGCACTTGAGGTTAGAGGGGGAAGGATGTGCCCTCTTCTGGGTCTGCCGGCTGCCTGACTCCCAGCAGAGGGAGGCAGAAGCACACAAAAATGCAGTCATGAGCTTTCAGCTGCTCTGGCCACTTTCATCCTTGGTACCATTAAAGGCAAACCCCCCAACCCTACAACTCCTCAACAACAAGAGGTGTTTCTCTTGCTGCTTAAAGATAATTTGAATAGCCAGAAGTTGATACCTGTAATTGCACCAGCTAAGCCTACTAGCAAGCTCTATCCTTCACCTTAGGTACTCTTAGTTCAGTCTCTTCTGGAGTCTAGCTAGAGCAAATATTAAGGCTTGCTTGGTGCCTTTGGAGAGATTAGCCGAATGAATGAGTTGGGAAGCATCTTGCTTCCCTTTATGAGGAGACAAAGTTATGCAGGAGATCAATGGCAAAGCTGCTTTTCTGATTAAAGTAAGTCAAATACTGATGAAAATGCTAAGAAACCAGTGGAAATGCTGACGGATGAACCTGATGAACTGTAGCTAGCCCTGACTCAGCCCAAGGGAGTGGGCCAAATGATTTAAGTTTCATGTGGCTCGTTGCTCTTGTGATCTTAGTACCAAAGTTTCTCTTCTGTCTTCTTGCATTGTTCATCTGAAGCTGGATGTCCAACTTGTTGCTCTTTATTTGTGTCATCAGCTAATACACAAAACTTGTGACCCATCTAGGCCCTGCTTTTGCAAGCGAGTATGAAGTTGGGGAGGCCTGGTACAGTCTAGGAGGAGGTTAACAGCTTTTTGGAGAGGTGTCTGCTTCTTAGAGGAGCAATGTGATTTCAGTATCATGTAGGATTCTTTTTCCTGAGACCACGACATGGATTTTCTGTTGCAGAAAAGTTGAACGTGCCAAGTGTTGCCGTTTTGGATTCTTGCAGCCTAGCAAACTTCAGTGTCTTCTTCAGTTCCTTCTATCAGGGCAGTTGCAAACGGTGTCTATGTGTTGAGATATTCCAGCACCTGGTGGTTGGTACTGGATCCTGTGCAGCTTGGAGGTGTGGGTGATAGGATGTCCTTACTTTTGTTTCTGTCTGATAAGGAGGGATGGAGAATCTTACTAAGAAAGAAAAATCTTCATCCTGCAACTGGTACATGTCTGAGCAAGGCAAAACAGACTATCTATCAGAGTGCATCAGGCACTTCAGTTTGAGCAGCTGGACATTTCAGTCATCACTGGAAGCATACTGAGTTGCCTGGAACACCACCTCTTGCGCTGTGCTGAGTTAGTGCAGATCCTTATGCTAATTGTTCTATTTTTTCCCATTTCTGTAAAAAGGCTGTTGTACTCACAAAACAGTTCAGGAAAGATTTTGCCAGCATTCTTGCAGACTAGGAGCTTCTGGGAAATTTACGATTTTGTTGACTTTTTGCCTGTTTAGACAGAGGCAGCACAGGAAAGAAAACAGGGACTCGGTTGCTGTGCAGTGATGGGAGAGACCAAGTAGTTAATTAGCGTGTGGTATGCAGGGGCAGTATGTTTACTAAACCATCGCCTGTAAGGTGGTCTTTTCTTATACCTTAAGATATTCCTTTCCTCTTGGGCAAAATAAGACTTGCCAGCAGTCTGGGCCATAAAGTCTCCCTGACAACCTGACAGCCATGCAGGGATTTGAGAAGGCTCACTGAACTCTGCAGAGACTCTTATCTCAGAGTTTTCCCATTCATGTTGTCAGATGTCCAGCAGTCTCCTTAAATGTGAAAAAAAGAAAAGCGCAGCATGGACAGGTGTACTTGCAGAACATGACAGCAAAAGAACTATCCAAACACTGCAGAAACTAGATAAAAGGATTAGAGACCCTGTCCCTGATGTGAAAGTGATAATTCAGATTTGCAAGATGAATGGAAGCACCTGTGATATCACCCCCTAAGCATTTGCTGACTAGCAGTGCTCTCCACTCTGTCACTCTGCTCTGTGTCTACACCTATGCAACCCAAGACACTTTGTTCCCCTCTCGTTAGCTGTAATTAGCCTCTGCAAAGTATGTGAGTACAGGCATGTATGTCTGCAGCAATCTTGCCAGAAGACAGTCTAGGGAGAGAGTATCTGCAGAGAAGAATAGGAAAGCTTGACCTGTATCTGAGCTTTCAAGTCAGTGAGTCATGTCAGTTTCTATTTCTAGCAGCCTGAGAACTCCTCCTATGCTTAAGTTCCAGCTGGATAACATGTCTTTGTCTCTAGCCCTTGTCCATTTAGTTGCTGCAAGTAAAAACTCCAGCAGAAAACTAGCCGCAGCAGTGAAGTGCTGATATACTTAGACCCCAATCATGTTATCAGCAATGATAACTACTAAGTCGTAGTTGGTGCCTTTGAAGAGATTGGCTGAGTTGGGAAGCATCTTGAGTTGGCAGGTGAAAATGCATTTGTACTCTTAGACTGTGGCATATGAGAGGTAACTGATACAGGCTAGTGCTCTTTCAGTGTGAGCTGATATCTGTTGTATTAACTCACATTCACACAGGCTATGAGCTTGCACATACACATGGACAGTAAATCCAGATCTACTGAAGCATGGCTTTCCATTAGCCAAGCTAAGGGGACATGTTCAAACATATCACCTTGCAGCTGGGTGCTTTCCACATTCACTTGCTGCTTAAGTTTCCCAACCTAGGTGCTAACCAAGGTATTTCCACAGTGGAAAACGTAAAACAGGTTATTGAGGTTTGTCAGGTTTGTATGAAGACCTTGGGCCATATTTGAGCCATATTCTAGTTGAACTTCTCTGAGAACTGCTTGTGATGCAAGGTAAAATGCCCTGATGAGTAGGCACAAGGTATTTATGTAATAAATACAGCCACAAACACAGTAACTTGTGTGCATGGAATGTTTCTCTTCATTGTTAACAGGCTACTTTTCTGCAATTAAAATAACTGGATCTGTTCCTCATTACAGGTAGACAGCTACAAATCCCTGTTATCTGACTTTGCAAAGGAGATGTGGAAACATGTACCTGGTAAAATCTGAGGTTTTATCCTGACATTTTGTGTAAAAGTTAATGAATCTGCCTCCAGAGTGGTATCGCAGAGGAGAGAAGTAATTCAGTAAGGCAGTAGGTTGCTCTGAACTTGTGCTGCACTGAAATGGAAATCTGGCTCTGCAGTTTTACTAAGAAAAGTAAATGTGAATGCTCTCTGATACAAAGGAGAGGAAAAAATACCTGCATTGTGTGTGGAGAGGAGACTACTGCAGTTCTGCTTCTGAAGGGCTTGTTATTAATTAGCTGTGTGCACAGTAAGTGCTTCTCTGGAGAATGAACAAGGTGTCTGAGATTTCACTCTGCAACCCTGTCACTTGTAACGGAATTAAGGTTGGGGAGAGAGGGAAGAGCATGTTTGGGATGGGTGGCAGGAAAAAAAGTGTTTGGATTCTGATGGGTTGGAGGCTGTGGTTCAAACCTGGGGTCCTGTGCTGATGGGTTTGTGATGTCACTGCTGCAGTATGTCTCCAGATTATTACATTTCTGAGATCTGCAGACAGCTCTATCTGACACACGATAATCTGACACTGTGAACTTCAGACATGCAGGATGAAGTACAGAATAAAGAGGCACTGCAGGATGTGGAAGATGAAAACCACTAAGACACAAATGCCAACAAGAGAACCCATCTCTTACCTGTACTTTCCCACAAAAACCCTCAGTGTCACACTGAGAATGGTTTCCAGCTGGAAGAGGGGAGGTTTAGAATGGAAGTCAGAACAAAGTTCTTCACAATGAGGGCACTGAGACACTGGAACAGGTTGCCCAGGTAGGTTGTGGATGTCCCCTCCCTGGAAGTGTTAAAGGCTAGGTTGGCTGGGGCCTTGAGCACCCTGGTCTGGTGGGGGGGGGGTCCCTTCTCATGGCAGGGGGGGTGGAACTAGATGATCTTTAAGGTCCCTTCCAATCAGAACCATTCTATGAATCTATGAACCACCAAATCTAACTTCTGTATTCGGTCTCAGAATTTAGGTTCCTGCCTTGTTGTGTTTCTTCTTTTTTCAAAACCCAGTTTAAAAATTCAATTTGCTTTTCTCAAATACTGGAGCCTCTGATGCTATGAAAAGGCTGTGGGATACATTCCTTTGCCAGGAAGAATCCTGGAGAAGGCTTGCATTCCTCCTCGCGTGTACTTCTTCTGGGGAAAATTTCAATCCAGCTGACGTTTCGGTGCGTCTGTTCAAAGTGCTTCAGCTTCACATAGATCAATGATGTTGCACTGGAAGAAATGAAGTTCCTGTTGTCTCAGAGTGAAACGTGCTGGCCTCCCTCACTAACTTCCTGAGGGCTGGCTCAGGGAGAGCCTTTACCCGGGCTTGTCTGGGCTTGTCCGGGCCTGAGCCTGCCTTTGTCTCTGCAATCACAGGGATCTCAGTGGATCAAAGAGGATCTGCCTCTGCCATCGGCAGTTTTGCTGACCAGACCTCCTGCAGAGACCCCAGCAGCAACCCATGGTGCTGGAGCCCTTACAAGCTCCTGTATCCAGGTAAGGGCAGTCTGTGTTTGTGCTTGTCCCTGCAAATGCACTGTGTGGATCTGCCTGTGTTACACTCTTCGCAGGCTTTTTTCTTCAGAGCCTGTTTGGAGCTGAGTGGGACTGTGCAGGTGGTGTAGTTTGTGTACAAGCGCACACATGGGTCAGCTGTCAGAGGTCTTCAAAGTGCAGCGAAGGATGCTGCTTAGTGGAGTGTGGTGAGCAGTGAGTGATTCAGGGGAGTTGGTTGACTGGCTTCTGCATCCAGAAGACAAGGTAAATTAATTAGTGCAATAGCCACCCGGTGTCTGTGTCTAACACTTGTATAGTGGAACATGAAAGCTGAATGCTTAATTCCCTGCTCTAAAAAGCTGGCAGATACTCCCCTCTCCTGCTTCACTTAGCATCGGGAAGACAGTTTGTGCTGTTACCTGGCTCGGCGTGTTGTCTCCACATTCATTTTGTAACAGAAAGAATAAATAATACAGCTCAGATGATGGTATTCCCTGACGCTCATGTTGGGGAAGAAATGTCTGTTATGCTGTATTTGCCTTTGACCCTGCGTTCCCTGTTCAGTAGTTCTGAACTCTGGCAAGTAAAGCTTGCCCTGTTCATCACTCAGCTGCTTATCATGAAGGTTCGGGTGTCTGTGCAAACTGCCACTGGGATTGTCGATTATCAAGATAACTGTTACATTATGTAGAAGGCCAGCTTTGCCCTGATTGGGGAAGTGCTAGCTCAGATAAGAATCGAAAAAGGCACTTGGGGTCATCTCAGACCACAGGTAAGCACGTATCAGTCCATTAGAGCTAATTGTCTACCCTAGCACAGATATGGGCTCAGGGTTTGGCTCAGGTTTCTCTGCTACCTTTCAGGGCTATCTCAGCAGACCCCATGGGGTGACTGGGTAAGTTTTGATCTGTACTTTGAAGACCGGCCCAACCACACTTACTTTGTCTACCTTTGATTGACTTGGATAAACTCATCTTTCCAAGGCCTATCTAGGCTATAAGCCACTGTTTTTAAATTATATGTTAGAAGTGGGGCTAATGACAGCTGTGACTCCGGGTTTGTGATCTATGATTAACGCTTGTGCATTGCCTGGTTAATGAGTCATGGGCACTTAAATATGGCTTTCAGTTCTCTGAAATCTGCAATGCACTGGACTCTGCCCACGCCTCTCCCAAGGCAATGAATCAGCAGAACCCTTAAAGAGCTGCTTGTTCTTAGATTATAGCAACTGCTTCTGAGTAAGGCCAGTGGGAAAAAGGGGTAGCCATGCTTCCACGAGCTATGGCAGCAGCACAGCCACGTGCGGGGCTGTCCACCGTGCTTTACTGTTTTGCACAACTCACTGATGGAAAGTAGTTTTTTCTGTAGCATCTCCACAAAAAGTAATGATACTTATGTAGACAGAGTATGTAGGTGAGCCGCTCATAGAACTGTGAGCTTTTACTGTAAGCTCCAAAAAGACAACTCCTCAGCGACTTTCTATGAGATAGTGCTGTGTGAGGAGAATCAATGTTTATGGTACTTGACAAATGACCACAGAGCCAGTTTAACAGAGCGTTCTTGCTTCTACTTGAAGCTTTGTGTTCAGTCTTTGCATTTTACTTAAGTTAAATAAGATACAAGGAGGGAATTGTGCAAAGGGAAGGGTAAGAGTGAGCATGCTGTAACTTCAGTTTGTGAAATATGATGGTGCATCTTCTTTCTTGGTAAAATAAGTGCTAGTGAGACCAGACTACGTTAAAGATCTTGTGGTCAAAGTTAGGATGATGTTGCTGCTGGGCATCTCTGAGAGAAGATGTCTCTGGGAGAGAAAAGGGGGGAGAATGCATTGAAAGATTTGTTAAATTCTATTACTGCAGGGGAGAAACTGCACTTATTAGAATGCAGAAAGCAAAGGTTTCTTTTTGCTGATTTTGATGAAAAAAGAAAAATTAAATCTGAAAGTAAGAAGTAGCACTGAATCTGGCAAAGAATGAATTGTTTCACTGCTACAGAAGAAGGCATAAGTCTGCTGTACTTTGTATGCATGCACAGAATGTGGAGACATTCAGGTAATGATATATATGTTAATTCCTTTACTTGCTCTTGTTTTGATGTGGAGATTTAATACTACTTAAGCCAGTGATATCAGACAGACCCAGTGAGATTCCGAATAAAGATTTTCTTGGGTGAGATGTGGTAGATATACAATGTGGTGCCTTTTAAGGCATTGGAGGAAACAACTCATCTAGATTTTATTCATAGTTAATACCGTGTTTTGTCACCCAGGCAGTAACAGTGAGATTAATCACAACCACAACCTAGCAGAGGATCAGTGTGAGTTGGTGTGAATTGTCCAGGAAAAGCACCCCAATGGCCAATGTCAGGTGAAACAGGTGATGCTTTCTGGGGAGGGAAAGATAAAATTGTCCTTTCTGGGGCATACTGAGCCGTTAACTGAAAGATTCAACTACATGTGCATGGCCGCGTGATCTTTGAGTGCAACCTTTGGCCTTTAAATTGTGTTCAGAGGTGCTAATACATACTGCGCTGTCATTAATGGGTTTGATCACAATTCCCTAAAGCAGAGTGCTTTCCATCGATGCACTGATCACAGTTAGTTGCCATGTAGCTGAACCAAAGGGAGGAGAAAAGGATTTACTGTTAGAATACATGGCTCCTGAAACAGAAAAAGTTGCTCAGCTTGTTGGCCAGCACCTTTGCACAGGTCTCTTGTAACTTTAAGCTAGCCAAGTTGTTTGTTTTCCCTGTAGAACTTCAAAGCTGTTCCCAAGTCAGTCAACCCTAGAAATAGGTAGCTAGAAATAGGTTCCATACTGAATACAAGACTTGAATACAAGGGTGGTTTTACTGCTCTGCATTGTCCCAGAGCCTTAATTTCAATGGAGTGACTACTTGTTCCCTCCTTTCCTAAACACATGGAATTATATATGTTAGCAAACAGCAGATGGGAGCTAAAATTAGTAAAAAAATCAAAAGTAGGATCATTATTGTGCTGCATAGATATTTCTCCAAAGGTTATGAAGCTGTTCTCCAAAGCATCTTTTTCCTGGCCCTGTCCTGCTTAATTTTCAGTGGCTCAAATGAGAGTTTGACAGCTCCTGAAATAGTAATTCTGTAGTCTCGCATGGCTCCAGAGGAGGATGGAAGATGAAGTAGTATCTTCCTCTTCTGTGGCAGATTGGTTTGCTTTCCTATTCCTGTGCTTATCCCTGACCTGTTAATTGCCTTTGAGATTATCTGGTTTGTTCAGATCCTGGCAGGAAATGTTGGAGAAATGATAATGATTGGATCATTGTTAAAACAAGAGAGAGCTAGTTCCAGAGATGGACACATCATTCAGGGCAAGAAGGTGGGTGCTGTTGTCAAGTCTTGATTTTCATATTTTGGAATTGTTTGCTTTTTCCTCAGGGTGAACAGATTGCAATCAAGAAGTGATTTGTTAATTAATCAGTGCTGCCTCTCAGGATACAGGGAATGGAGCCCTTGTTCCGTTGTCACATTGCCTGGTGGGTATTATTGTTCTCTGCTGTACTGGCTTTATTTGTATGCGGTTACAGTACTTCATTTCACCTTTGTCAGTCTCCTTTGATATCATATGGAAGGCAGGAGCCCATCACCTGTACTGTCATCCAGTGCAGTAGGAGACGGTGAACTTCATCTCATTACTTTTGCAAGAAACACTGCAGTTTTGTCTGGGTTTACTGTATGTCTTTTAACAACAACAACAAAATTGCTCCCAAATGCTGGCCATTCTGAAGACTTGGTGACAGCTAGGAGTTTGGGGTTTTCAGTTAGAAGTGTTTCCAGTTCTTGCCTTCAAGTCTGTGCTTGTGTCTGCCTTTGTAGAATGATGGGTTTCTAGTACCTTACTGGCAAATGAAATATAATTGTGAGCAAAACAGGGTGAGAGGAATTAAAAATTGAGTCATGGATGTCTATGTCTTACAATCCAAACACAAACTGTATTTCTGAGATTCTTGGAACCTGGCACATTAATAGGTGAAAGAAAAGGTTTAGATGTCTCAGAATATACAAACATAGTGTTGCTAGTGGATCATTGAAAGAAATTACAGGCTTATGAAAGCCAGTGAGCTTCTAGTCATGCAATATATTTTATTTTACCTTTTATACTCAAGTGTTTCACAAGAGGCCCCCTGGTAATAACCTGCTTTTGAGGCTCTAATGCAAGAGTTAAGGGATTGCTTTACCCTGGAGGTTGCCTTCTCACATGTACATGTGTTTTCCAGAAAGTGAGGACTGCAGGAATGCTAAATAGCAATGTGTCTTGTGTTCCATGTGTGTAATAAGTCAAAAGGATTTAGAACAAGTATTTGTCCTTCTCATTCGTTTTGCAGATGATTGTGTTCCAGTGAATTCTTTTTCTATCATGTGTGACCAAAGAGCAGAGCTCTGTAATCAAGTGAACCCACCAAAAGATTAAATAGTTGCATCTTAGTGTTAAGCATCTGGGAGCACTTTACTGTTTCACTGTCTTGCCTGCATTACATTGTGTGAAACTTGAACTAGTTAGATAAATGTGGATTGCAGACAAGTAAGCTGGGTTTATCTTAATATTTGTAAATTTTAGAGGCCTTAACCAAAATGGTCAATTTAATGTTTTGAGCCTCTTCTCTCTTGAAAGTTGGGGTCATTGTTTTTTTCTAGTACTGCTACACTTGCTTCACTGACTTTCTTTGTCCCCAGACTCTTACCTTCTGTGAATGAGAAGAGAGAAGGAACTTGAACAACCTACCCTAACTTCCTTCCCTGTGTGATGCCAGCTGTGAGTGTTTCTTTGGCAGTGTCTTAGCTGGTTGTTGTGAACAATAGTCAAGGAAGCAATCAGCAAGTATACTGCCCTAGAAGTGCTACACATTGTTGGGCCTGCTTCATGCCTCCGTAGCTTGAAAGGTGGACAAGGACCCAGCTGGGCTGCTGCCCATGTGTACCGTGTTGCACTGGAGCTTGGGGTGTCTGGAGCAGTGGACTGACATGAGAAATGCCACAAGATGCTTGATGATGTGGCCACTGCATCAGAGAGAACATAAAACACAAACGTGTTGTAAGCTACTTTGATCTTTCTTTGATTTTCTCACGTGCATCTTCTTGAGAGTAGTGTATCAGATAGTGTTAGCAGTACTGCACAAATGCAGCACTAGATACTGTGAAAAGGGGCAGAAGGCTGTCCGGCTTTTAGGAAGAAATCATCTGAGTCTTAACCTCAGGCTGGTAATGTCAAGCTAACTTGTTTTTGAGCCCAGAAAGGATACAACTCTCCTCTAGCCGCTATTTCTCATGGATGCTGGTCATCAGTTATATGTTGCTGTTACTTACAGTCACATGTTCAAAAACTTAGCACATCTTCTGGGGAAGATCTAATTAGATTTTAGCTATGCAATGAGACATTGCTTTTTACCTTGTCTGGGTGAGAGGGAGGCAAGATACATTTATGAAAAGAACAGATCTATTATATGGGATTGTTCTAAGGGATGAAAAACAAGAGCACCCCAGCCTTGGAAGAAGAAAAGCCTAAACCTGGTTTAAATGTCCATTGTTCAGAGAAATGATAAGAGCTCTTGATTTTGTTAAAATGAATTGGATTTTGTGTTTATTTCTCTGTGGCCCTCACTGACTTTGCATAAGCTGGGTGTCATAATACAGGAACAGTGGAGGTCCAGCTCTTTAAAAAACAAACTGACTTTTCTCACACTTTGGTAAATTGGGGTTTTTTTTTGTTCAGGCCATAATAGCAGTGATTACAGGATGATGTGAAGTTTCATAAACTGTCTATAAAATTTCATCACTCAGAAGAAAATGGATGGACAGGAGGGAACACAGTAGCCTTCTGTTGCAAATCTGAAAGTTATCATGAGACAGAGATGCTTTGAGCTAGTACATTGGAATTCATGATAGAAATCTACTTTTCTATAGCCTTGTGCTTTGGGTTTTTTTCCTCTTTATAGAGATGAAGATGATTATCAATTCTATGGTTTTTGAGGACCAATGGTGTGTGTGTTATGGCTAATGACAATAGCTAAAGAATACAACTGGAAGATCACCATGATTGAGTCTAAGCTGGGTGTTGGCTCAGTGGAACTGATGCAATGACTGGAATGTGGTTGGGGTGACAAACATGTGGGACCTAACCTGTCTTACTTAGCATGTAACTGCTGAACAATTTCACTTGTGTTGATCCTGTATGAAAGGAAGCTGAGAGAGCTGAGGTGTTTTAGCCTGAGGAAGAGGAGACTTAGGGGCGACCTTACCACTCTCTATAACTACCTGAAGAGAAGTTATAGACAGGTGGGGGACAGGCTCTTCTCCCAGACAACTAGTGATAGGACAAGAGGGCATGGCCTGAAGATGCACCAGGGAATGGATAGGTTGGATGTTAGGAAGCCCTTTCTAACAGAAAGGGCAGTTAGACATTGGAATGGACTGTCCAGTGAGGTGCTGGAGTCCCTGTCCCCGGAGGTGTTTAAGAAAAGACTGGACGTGGCGCTTAGTGCCATGGTCTGTCTTTTTGGTGACGTTAGGTCATAGGCTGGGCTTGATGATCTCAGAGCTCTTTTCCAGCCTCAATAATTCTGTGATTCTGTAATAAAGTCAGTTTGAATTCCAGGTTGTAAGATGATGTTCTGCTCCTCAAGCCACCTGTACATAATTTTGCAGTAGTGCTTAAACTATCCAGTTAGCTTCCGTGAGTACATGGGCACAGTATTTCAAACAGTTCTGTTAAATGTGTGTTCTGGAGTTCTGCACTGGCAATGTGGCCATGGCTGTCCCCTTAGTTGGATGAATGGTAATGGCTGTGTACCAGCCTGTTGGGGCCTGAGCAGTCAGCACCCACATGTGGAGAGAGAATATGTAAATTGATTAACACAAGTGTTTTATGTCTGCCTTCAAAGAGGCATATAACATGGTGTTTTACAACCCATTCTCCTGGCTGTATTTGGATTCTAGAGTATAAATGTTGGATGCCCTTGTGTCAACAAAAGAAGTAGTCACCCTTTTCCTTTAGTGGAATTGTCTTTTTGCTGCTTTGCACCTTAGCTGTTTCAAGTAACCTGTGTGAAATAACTCGAGTGAGACTTCTACCTCAGTAACTAGGGAAGCTGACATGCTTCCTGACTCTTTCTACTAGAGGGTATTATTACTAGCTTTTATATCCCTGTCTCATATATGTTAAAACTACCAACTGTAGGCAGATCTTTCTTTAGTAAAGTGCAGTATTTATCAACTTACAGGAAAAAGATACATCCTCAAAATGCCACTATTTGGCCTGTTTTCCTACTACTAAATCTAAGAGATGCAGTCCATGCAATTTTATTACAGGTAGTAAGAGTGGCTAAAAATAAGGCATGGGAAAAATTGCAAGATTACTACAAGTGCCACTCTGTATGCTGTGCCATTATCCATTTCCATGACTCTGTTCTTAGGTCTGACCTACATCACCATAAGACCAGATATTAAAAACAGTATTTTATATTGTTCGTGGCATACTCTTTCACTGTAGATACACAATATTAAAACCTTTTTTTCCATGCAACCACAGCACGCAGGAATATTGTATATTAATCTCCTAACTTAAATTTGAAATGGAAAAGTATTACAACACTTAGAGTAAATTTTAAATTAATTGATTGTGCTGGCTTGGTTCCAGCAGCGTAACTAATTACATTCTGCTTGCAAAAATTTCCTATTGCTTGTGGCTTTTTTGAGAACTGCTGGCTTGAATTCTTGTGTGATCTTTGCAACCTGACAAGATATTTTTGATGCTAGCAGAAAAGAGCTTAAAATGACTAAGCAGCTCTCCATGCTGAAAGAAAAGCTATGAGGCATGCTGAAGAGATCCTGTGTAGCTCTGTGGTAGGAGACTAGTGTGTCCTGTTTCAGTGGTTGTATACACACTCTACTGTTTTTTACTATACTGGAGGTGAACACCAAAGACTACATAAAGCCCAGGCTCATCTTGATGCAACATGTTTTTATGCTGTCCCACTTGCCTCAGGGCCACTCTTCTATTCTAATGCCCAACCTGGTAACAGTTTATAGTTTTTTACTTTAACAGTTGCCCATCATGTTGGTCTGGTTAAAAAGATAAGGAGATTACATTATTTTGGTCCCTTGAGAATCACAGGGAGCCAGGCTGGAGTCACATTTAGCATGGCAAATTTAGTACTCAATCACTCAGACCTGTCTGCTTGCCTTAGCCCGTTTCTGTGTTTCTTTTGAAGGTGGAAAGCAGAAGAATGGTGGCTATTAACCTAGAAGCAGCAGCAGTAGAGAAAGTTGCAGTATTTGGTCTTGCATAATCAAGATAAAATGGAAATCATGTAGCATCGTTAATAAACAGGTACTCAGGGACTGTGTTTCCTTGTGGGTTTTCAGCTTGATTCTTACAAAATGGTGAAGTGGGCAACTACTGAGAAATTGTTAAGTCTGTCAGTGATCGTTTAGGAATTTCTAGATGTGTATAATTTTATTTCTAAGTTGTCTGTATTAGTGCCTATCCAAATGGATAAGGATTTGTTTCTTAGTCTTCACCAGGACTGCTGTTATTTTTTAATTTTATTTTTTGTCACATGCTAGGAAAAGAAACAAAGAGCAAACATGATTTTTGCCTCTCAGAGGCATCACCATGCTTCCCTGGCTTCCTTTCAGCTGATACAGTGAACCTAAGAATCAGGTGATGACTTAGAAAAATGGTCTTGTTCTCCTGGACATGAAAAGCTCAGGTGCCAGTGAAACTCTTTGCTAGTTGGGGTTTCTTTACTGTGTACAATTCCAAAGTTAGATTTATTTACAGAGAATGGAACAAGAGTTTGTTAACTCTTGGCTGGATGTCTGGCTGGATATACAGTGTCTGACATGGGCATAACCAGAGTATGCTCAAGATCTGCAAGCCCTGGGCAGCCTGTTCCAGAGCTCTGTTACCCGTGAAGTTTTTCCTTATGTTTATGTGGAACTTCTATGTTCCCGTTTTTGCCTGTTGTCCTGGGCATCACTCAGAAGATTCTGATCAACCCTCCTGACACTCACCGTTTAGCTAGTAATCATCATCAGTCACATCCTCCTTCAGTCATCTCCTTTCCAGACTGAGCAACCCCAGCTCTCCCAGCTTCTTGTAAGGAATATGCTGTAACTCCCTGATCATCTTAGTTGCTCTGTGCTGGACTTCAGTGGTTCATTGTCTTTCCTGAAATGGAAGCCCATAAACTGACACAGTACTCTAGATGTGGCCTCACTAGGGCAGAGGAGAGGGTGAGGAGAACCTCTCGCGACCTACTGGTCATTTTTCTGAATGTCCTTTCGGGAGTCTGTTGACTTCTTTTGTCCACAAGGGCCCATCGCTGCTTCATGGTCAGCCTGTAGTCCACCAGCAAGCCCAGAGCTGCTCTACAGCAGGTCAGCTCCCCATCTGTGCTGTACCTATCGTTGGCCTTCCCTCCGTACAGCACCGACACCGGCCCTCATCGAATATACCTAAACACGGATTTAGTTGGGTCTCAGAAAAGGCTGTGGGAGGTGAGACACCGCAGTAAAACTAAACGTTTATTTCTGGACCCGTTGAAAATCAAAGGCTGTTTCTGGGCTGTGGGACAGGGGGCAGCTTTGTTCCGACCGCCCCAGCCTGAGCAGTTGCCGGTCCCTGCCCGCCGCCGTGATTCCTCTGGGGCGGGCTGCGGCCCCGCCGCTCCTGCCTTTCCCTTTCTTACCTCTCCGCCCCGCCCAATGCCCGCGTTCTCTTCCCGCCTCTTCCCGCCTCCTCCGCCTCTCGGCCGTCTGCAGGGCAGTCTCTGTCTCGCTGTGTCCCCGCTATGCCTGAGCCGTTGCCCCCCACAGAGCTGACCCCGTCGGAGAGGGGGGTCGTACTGGTGTCCTGCGTGTTTTCCTTTGTGGGCTCCAGCCTTCTGGTGGGCACCCACGCGCTGTGGCCGGAGCTGCGGACGCGGCCGCGGCAGCTCCTGCTTTACCTGTCGCTGGCTGATCTCCTCTCATCCATCTCCTACTTCTATGGGGTGTTGCAGGACTTCGACAGGACCTCCTGGGACTGCGTGCTGCAGGGCGCCCTATCCACCTTCGCTAATACCAGCTCCTTCTTCTGGACCATGGCCATTGCCATTTACCTCTACATCACCATCGTGAGGGGTTCGTCCACTGGCCCAGGCTTGCTCTGCTGCTTTCACGGTGTGAGGTGGGTGCTGTCTGCTGTTGCCATTCGTGCACGAAGCGTGGACCCCACCAGCACCTAGGCTGTGCTTCTGTGGCCAGGAGCCACCACTGTGGTGTGTTCTCTGCAGTGAGGTGCTTCGGTGGTTGCTTGAATCACCTGCTCTTTTCTTAAGGACACCATGTCCTTCTCAAGTCTGTATTGAATAGGGATCTTGCTGCCTTTTAACCAACACTACTTATTTTTCCTCTCTTCTCCCAAGTGAAGAATTGGTGATGTGGCAAAGTTAATTTTTTCCCCTTAAAGGCACACAGAAAAAATACCTGGTAAGAAAGAAGGACTCTGAAAACCCTGCCTTTTGCTTTTTCTCCACAATCTGCTCTGGCATCCTAGAAATAATATCACAAAACCTGCATTTGCAATACCTGTCTGCTGCTGCCAAAGCTCATGTGTTTGGGATCTGTTTCCACAGAGCTCTGACTTCCCGGTGCCAGCCTAGTCTGTAGGTCCTTCCCGTTTCCCTAGGCAGGTTGCTATAATTCAATACTCATAGGAAAATGTAGTCTACAAATGAGGAGGCTGCTATAGAAGCACTTTGAAGGTTGTTTTGGAGTATTTGCTTGAAAACAAGACAAACAGACCACAGTGCAGCTTTTTGTCTCATTTTCTGCTATTTAGAGAGCTGATTTTTCCACATCATGTTTAGTAAAAGCTTTCATTATGCAATTGGAGCTTGTGGAATCATGTGCTGCCTTTTATGCTGAGCAAAACAGTGATCCTGTAGTCCTCTGTGCTACTAAGCTTTTGCAATAAATTGTAAGAGGAATTATCTGATTAGGGAGATGTTGGGATGAGGGCTGGACTTGGTGATCCTGGAGGTCCTTTCCAGCTGGGAGGATTCTGTGGTTAAAAAAGAAATCTATTGGGGAAGTGCTGAGTTTTCTTTGGTTTCTTAGTCAAATACTTGCCAACTTTAAACTTCAAACAGCATAATTTGGGAGGTGATTCGATTGAGTCCAGGTAAAGGCAGGTCAAAGAATGGCGTTAAGGCTGTATTTCCAGTATTTGCGTCTAAGGAAACACCTGTTGGGTTCTTCTCCCCTCCTTGCTTCGTAGATTGCTGTTGGAGTCATGCAGCCGCTGTGTGTAAAGAATCAGTTTGAGAGACACTTTGGGAAGGGGTTGAAAGCAGGTTAGAGTTTTGTCATGTCTGTGTACTAGTCTTCACGGCAGTTACTCATAAGGGGCAAATGTTCGTAAAGGTAAATACTACTTTTAATGTGGAGTATAAACAGTAACTAGCTGACTAAATGCATGTTGTCAGTATCTGAAATTTTATTTTTAGGGAATTTAGGATGTGACCCTGGATCAAACTTGCCAAGCAGGTTTGTTCCTTACAAACTTATGCAGTAACACACCTATTCTTCTAGACTAGAGAGCTATAGGCTCTGCTTTGGTTTTCAGCTTGTTGAGCTCAGATAACCTTTGAAAAGAAATTTACATTTAGCTTTGAAAATTTTTACAGCGTAGTTGTAAGTTCTGGCATTCAGAATGTGGATTTCCAGGCAACCTCACTTGGTCTGGATTTCTAAATGTCATTCAGTTGGGTAATGTCATCTTTGCTTCTAGAATACTTAATCCAGGCCCAGGGTGAGGAATGAACCAGAACCTGCCTTGGGATTGTTTATTCTTTCGCTTTTGGCAGCAACTGCTGTTAACTTTAAGAGTAATCACATTTCATGATCACCCTATGCAGATGGTTATAAGCATATATATGCTTTACAAATATATAAGCACACACATATTTATTATATATATGTATATAAGTGTATATATATTTATAAAGATGCATATATCTGTGTGTATGTATGCATGCCCATACAATGCTTGGGGATCCTTTCATGTGCTCCTGTACTGTCTCCAAAGCATGTACATCCCAGTCCCCAAAGCACTGCAGAGTAAAACTTCCTGCCCCCAGAAGGAATCACCTGTAGGCTCGCTGGTAGGATGGATTGCTATCTAACCTGTGCAGGCAGGTGACCACAAACCTTCCCTGCTTTTAAGCCTCTGTGAAACAAAAACCAACCCAAAAGCAGAAGTGCAGCATAAATCAAAACATGGTATTAAGCAATCTGAGCCAGGTATACCGAGGACAAGAAAACCAATAGAATTTAGGCTGTATGCTGCTGTTATTTAAGGGTCCTGGTCTTCCCTAGTGTAAAGGCAACACTGGTGTTAATGTTGGTGGAATATTTTTAGAAAGCCTGCTCTGATAATAGCATGGGGAGGGCTTCCTGCAGCAGCAGTGTCCTTAAATGACAACACTTGGATTTGCACCGGCTGTTCTGAACATTGAAACAGAATGTCTTGAACATGCTACTAGATTGATTTGTTTTACGGCGTTACACTTACGTTTATTTTCTGAGTATGTGAACCCAGACATTACTTAAAATAGCAAGTGGGGTTTTTTTGCAATACGATCTGGGATTGATTACCTTTGCTTTTTCATTTGGGACATGGAATTTGAGATAATCTGGTTTAGGCGAGCTCTGGCTGCCTACATAGTTTGATGCATTTGAAACTGATGTCTGCAGCTGCTCCAGGCTGCCAGTGAAAGACAAGCGTGAAGCAGGAAGGTAATGAGAGTGATATAGTAATTGTTTTGTTTTAGTTGTATCTGGAGAGACCAGGAGGATTATACTGAAAACTGAGCTCACTGTGAAGCATATTGTGTCACTTATTGAGGATTTGCCTCTTGTCCCTCGAGGCTGCAGAGAAGTTTTCTCTGAGCAAGGCAGTGGGAGGGGCAGGTGATGCATTCGGTTGAAAACCAAGTGGTATTTCAGTCACAGTATAATTTGTGAGTTGTACCTTGCAGACTAGAGCAGGCCTGTAAACTCCTGGGTGTTAACAGCCTGCAGAAAGGGAGGGAGTATTTTGACATTTGGGCTTGTGGAATTTTTCAGTTCTTCCTCATGGTTTTCTGTGGGCAGCCCAAGCTGCTGAGTGACTTACTTCATGTGTGTCACCACAGTTATTTTTCTTCTAAACACTTCCCTATTTTTGATGATGTTGTTAACAGAGAAGCCAAAGTTAGAACACAACTCCACATAATGTGACTGGCTCCTCTTTGCTTAGCTTTTTGCTAGTGCTTTACCTTGAGAAACAGCTTGCCCTTTGTCCTTCAGAAATTATCCTTTTGTTCCTAAAGTATTGGCTTCACCTCCATCTAAAACCAAAACCAACCAATGACTAAATTGAATAAAATGTTGAATTTCTTTGTGTGTTGTGCTGGTATGTGCCAAGTGTCATCTAGTAATTGGAATGTGGGATTTGGTTGTCTGTGTTCTGACAGCTCGGGGTCAGCCATCTTGTTCTTGGGTGGCTGGGTCCTACAGTATAGTCACATTGTGCAATGCTGTGTCCCAGTCCAATCCTCGACCTCATCTGTATCCAGGAGAGAATGGGAGGACAGTAGGTGGGATGTCTCCTGTTCACCTTGCTGGATCATGGCTGCTTTCTGTGCAGGCCAGATTCCAGTTCAGATTATAGCACATAATTCTACATCTGTCTGGGGTGCCAGTTCCTAGAGCATGTTGCTAGGAAGTGGACTGGCATGCCACACTCATATGCTGTCAGCTGTTTGTTAGTCGTTTCCCTTATACTTGATGTGGGAGTGTTGATGTTCTGGCATAAGTATTGGCATCCCATCTGATGAAGAATCCCATGGGTCTGTCATACATTTTTTGTGAGGTGCTGAGGGGTTAAGCTGAGAATGTTCCTGGCTTATATTTGTTCTTCATGCTTTTTCCTCAGCTGGGGAGTGCCACTGGGCATCACAGTGGCAGCTGTTGCTCTGAAGAAGATTGGTTATGATGCTTCCAATGTTTCTGTGGGCTGGTGTTGGGTCAACTTGGATGCAGAGGATCGGCTTTTTTGGATGTTGTTAACAGGGAAGGTTTGGGAGATTCTGGCCTATGTGACTCTGCCAGTACTCTACATTCTCATCAAGAAACACATTAATAGAGCGGTGAGTATTTTGCTTCTTTTGGCTTAGGTTGTAGACTTGCCACGTGCCTGAAGATTTTAATGGGGGTTTAACAGCTGCACAGGCAGGAATTGAATTGTGTTACTAGTTGAAATGCAGCCACTGCTGGGAAAAGCGCAACACCTGACTGAACAGCCTCAGTTGTATTAGGGAGAAACCTCTGACATCTGGATAGATGTCCCTGGAAAGTGTTGTCAACCTCCTAGCAGTGGTGCAGCTATGGTAGTTTTAGGAATAACGACACCTGGTTAGGCAGGTTGCTGCACATGAATTGGAAGACAGTGTATTCCTAAGGGTTCTGGAAAAAAAGAGTTGCAAAGGGTTTGCTGTCACTTGTCAGCATCACCTGATGTAAATCAGAGGGAACACTATGTTCCAGCACCTGTCAAAGATAGCAGTGTGCCTGCCTGGAAACCTGACCCCCTGCCCAGCCAGCTCTTACCCGTCTGGTCTGCCAGGGATTCCTCGGCACTCTGCTCTCCCTTTCCCTCCCCCAGCCTCTTATAGTAGCAGTGGCAGACAGCTGTCGCACTGTCGTCATAATGAAGTTCGAATGGCTGGAGAGCAGCACACAGGGCTCTTTCTAGTCCAGAGCATCTCATCACCAGGTGTTTCGCCAAGCCTGCTTCTTAAGCCTCTTTCCTGGCCGGAGGTGTCACTTGGAAGAGCAATAGTCACACAGGGCAATGTTTACACTGGGTTAAGGGCTGAAGTAGGTTTTGCAGTAGTGGCTCCAGCACACTGAGAGTCAGGGAGTACTGGAGTGACAGAGTTCTATCCATCAACATTCTGTAGGCTCTGTAGCCTTGATGGATAAGAGGAATAGTTGTCTGCAGGTCAGCTATTCTGAGATTTGATTTCTTTGCCCCCATTAACATCCTGGTATTCAGCATCATCTGTCCCAGCAGCTGCTCTATGTACTGTGACCTCTTGATCCAGAAATCTGAGTACATACACTGGCTTCTGCTATGGGAAGATCTCATGGGCCTTACACCTCCATCTACCCTGATGCCAGGCACAGATTCCTGATTTTCTTTTTTCTACAAGCAGGGTATAGAGGGTTTTCTGGCTTGTCCAAATCCAGGGAATCCAGATGCTGACAGGATATGGTCAGAAATCAGACAGCAGGTTCCGTACAAACAACTGAAGGGCTGTTTTGCATGGGCATAAATTCCTTGTTGAACTTGCTGGATATGGTGAACAACAAAAGCCTGAACAGGTGATTCCTGCCTGTGCAGCTGCTAAACCTGAACCTGCTGAGCCAGGCTTCTCCCTATATATATATGTGTCTATTGAGATGTCTTCCCAAGACCAAATGTGCAGTCTTGCACTTACAAAGTGGTAAAGCCAGCAGCCATAGGGCCACTAGCCCAGTAAAACTATTTTGTGGAACACCACTTTTTTTAATTATTGTGACATGGTTTCTAGGCAACAACTACATAGAGATGTTTGTTAATGTAAGGCTTTAATGTGGGTCTAAGGGCCAGGTATCCTTTATTTGCCAGTCCTTGGCTTCAGCAGGGACGTTTGCATTAGCAAGGGCAGAATGAACACTGGTGCATATATCTGTGCCTCTGTTAACTTCCTGCAAGATGCAAGAGTTTAGTTTGCTTTGGATAGTATCCCTGGAGATAACATCCGGTATGTATAGCTTTTTGTTCATATAATTGTCTCCCTGCCACCCTCCATGGAAGCATGCCGCTCTCTCAGAGTATCGCCCCATTCTGTCAAGAGCACCTGCATTTCATCCGCGGACTTCCATAGCTGATAAGAAGTTGATTCTCATCCCTGTCATCTTTATCATCCTCCGCATCTGGAGCACTGTACGATTCGTTCTGACTCTCTGTAACTCACCAGCAGTGCAAAATTCACTCCTGGTTGTCCTGCATGTAAGTATTTGCCAGGAAGTGCATTCAAAGGAGGGTCTGTGAGGGCGATAAGGCTTCATTACTCTCAATATTGGGGTGGGGTTTTTTTGTGGTAGGATGCAGTCTGTTGGAAGGACACGCTCTGCCTGGGATGCTCAGCAATAGCTGCGTCTGCTATCTAGTGGCTCCTGAGGATAACTGCAGCAGCAGTGAGGTGCAATGCCAAATGCCAGTGGGAAAAGCAGGCGCAGACTTGGGGCATCTGCACTTAGGGGCTTAGCCTGCTCTTGCTGGAAAAACAGCAACCTGTAACAGCCCTGGTCTGCTTCTGGGTGCAAAGTTGATTCTTCTGAGTGTGTTTTTCCAATTTAGGTGTAAGTTGCTGACTGTCAGCTGGGGAATGCCATAGCTGGGCTGACATGGTGTTTGCTCTTTAAGAGCGGTGCCTGCAGGAGCAGCACTGATTAATTCCTTTCTTGTCCATGCAGGGAATTGGTAACACGTTCCAAGGAGGTGCTAACTGCATTATGTTTGTACTCTGTACACGGGTGGTCCGGACTCGGCTGTTTTCCTTCATTTGCTGTTACCATTATGATGAGTCAGATTTGCCTTCGCAAAGATCAAACAGTTACTGGACACAGTCAGAAGTGCAAAAAGACAAGGACGGACCTGGCTCTGAACAAACAAAAACCCTGCTTCCCAGCACCTGAGCCTGGGCTCACTGCATCTCTGCGCTCATTTCTTCTTTCTTGGTAAAGATCTCACGTGAGTCTCTTGTCCTGCCCTACCTGTGCACTGCTTTGTGATGTGAGGGGTGGGGAACAGCTGTCAGTAAGCAGTTACCAGAGGTAGGTTTCTGTTGCCGGGGTTTCTGCGTCTGACTCCACACCAGCTCTCCATCATGCTTCTTTGGGGTGAACCTATTTCTAGAACTGATCCGCTTTCCTTCATGTTTTACTGTGGCAGCAGCTGTAGCTTAAGCTTGTAAAATGAGGAAATAGTCTGCAGTGCTGCTTGGCTCACAAGGATAGGACACTGGTGAAAACTGAAACGGAGGAGATAGTGATTCCTTCTAAGGAAAAAACTCCACATACACATAGTTTTCTCCAATACTGCTTGGTTCTGAGACTGCACTACTCTGTTAAATGCTTTTGGAGGAATACACATTGAAACACATTTCCAGCCTCTGGCCACGCAGGACACGTGCTGGTCCATAAAGGCTAGCTATAGGCAATAGCACCTGTGCTGATCCAAGTGGAGTGTCTGGTCATCTTCATGCAGGCAAGGACAGAGAAGGAAAAACAGACAGTAGAGGACCTTGTAGAATTGTCTGCAATTCCTAACACCAGAACTTATTGCATCCTAAGTATGGGGTGGTAGGCAAGGTGGCATGAAGCAATGCTTGGCTGCTCATGGCAGGTCCCCCTCAGTCTCTGGCATGAAATCCAGTTATATGGTTGATGCTGAAGAATAGTTCTCCCTGCAGCCCCATTTTTCTATGGGGGTGACTCCATTCCTTCATGGCTGGCATGCACTGATGAGTTTTAAATCAAGTCTTTTAGAAGGTGGCTGAAGTTGGGGTACCTGACTCTGCTTTAGGAATGGGTGTGTCATGCCAGTTTTCAGTTGCCACAAGATGATGTCCCCACATTTGAGTTGCAGAAGCCTGTTATGCTGGCTTAGGGCAAACCTGTGTGTGCACCGGCTGCATGAAGATTGGCCAGTCCTGGATTATAACTGTGCTTCATATTGAGCAGGTGCAGAATCATCCCGGATCACCACAGAAGGAGCTGAAGCTTAGGGAAAAGCAGTGCTGGACTGGCTGAGCAAATGGAAGAGGTCCTCATCTTCCTTGGCATCCAGATTACTCTTGAACTTTACTCAGGATCCTCTGAAGATACCAGATGGCCTTACTCCAGCTTCCCTTCATGCTCACTGCTTGCACTATGAATCTTAAAAATTGTTTGCAGTTTTGCTTTTTGGCCTGACAAGGCAAGTGTGTGAAGCTCTGCAGTGAACAAATACCATGGTGACAGGCAAACTTTGGTAGCTCCTCGTGTCCTGGGTGTGGATTTCGGTCCTAGTGTGTGACGTCTTCCAGGGAGCTCCAGATTGACTCCTGTTCCACACTTGTCTGTGGACAGTGCTGTGCAAACATACTTGTTTTGTGATGGTGGTGGCTGGTTTTTCTTGACCGTCTCTTTCTGATACTTGGTTGTTAGGGATCATCACCATCAGGGTTTGAGGTGGCAGCAGGCTTCTGTCACCTGAGAAAATGGGAACATTCTGGACTCTTTTGGTGTGCAGGGATATTTGAGGCTTCCATCTTAGCAAGGACAGTCCTAACCAGCGGCAAAATGATGATGCCTGACATGTGCTCTGAACTCCAGATATCCTCTGATGAAGCACAGGTTACAGACTATTCCTGTTTTGGAGTGTTGTATCAGAGCAGAGGAGGGGAGGGGATGCTTTTCTGTTTGCTATTTAGAGAATGTGTCCTAGTTTATTTACAACTTTTTATTTGCTTGTTTTTTAAATATATTCCCTGAAATACACAGAATAAAGCTTTATTCTTTGTAAAAGTGTTGCTCAGGAATGTTTTGATAGGGCTCAGCACCTTGGAGAATTTGCAACCAAAGGAGTACATGCAAGACACGTGAACAAGTGTTGCACAAAAGAAAGCTGTCTGTTGGTGGCAGAGCGGTAACTGCGTGGGTTGGTTTGGTTCACCTTTCTTTGGCTGCTGAAGGTATCTATGAACTTTGCATTTTTCTGATAAACTCTAGAACTTGCAGTTGACGATTAACCAAGTCCTGTTCTGTTCAAAGTGGCATTGTAGTGCAGGAGATTAATACTAATCCAGCAGCACATGGAATACCTTGCACACAAAGGGAAAGGAACCAAGGTGTTTTGGTGGGAAAACACCTATCTTGACGGATGAGCCTCTTCCCTGTGAACTGCAAAAGCTCCCTGAGCAATCTGGTGCGTGCAAGGTAGGACGACAAGCGGTATTTAGTCCCAAGGGCAGATACACAATTTGTGGCAGCAGGAGGGTTAATGCAGTTAGGTTTTATTGCAGGAGGGTTAACTCACTTTGGTTTTATCACTGTGTCCCATGGCAGATGGGCTCTCTGTTGCCAAGACTGGTCCCACAACATGCCCCTTTCTAGCCGGAATGTATCAGTTGCCAGGCAGCCTTTCCAGCTGCACTGACCCAGCTTCCCATGAGCTGCAGAGGGAAGGAAGGGTAGATCTGTGGCTCTAGATTCATGTTGTCTGTGTCCACAGAGCTGGTAGAAAAGAGCTCGTTTGGCAGCATTCGCAATAGTTCTGGCCCTTCCGGTGGGACAGATGAGCCTGTTTCTTCTGTAGGCAGCACCTCTGTTTTGAGTCAGAATCTGGCAAAAGAACATCTGATGCAGTGGTGACCGGAATAAGGGAAAAGAGAAGACACAAGGAGTCACGCGGAGTGAGAGGGTGATCAGACAACAAGAACGTACCCCTGCTGATAGAGCTGGCCGTTGATTGGATGTTTTCTGAGAAGTCACAGAGGGAGATTTTCTGTGCAGGGCGTTTCCATCCCTGGCCGTGTCCGTTTTGACTATAAAAGACTGTCCTTGACATCAAAGATTCAAACACCAAAATGAAGATGAAAGAAGAGAAGCAGGAGTGCTCCGACTCCAGTGAAGGTCCAAAGGGGGTAAGTGTGCTGAGCTCCATACCTACACCTTCAGTCTCCCACGCTGAGGCAGAGCTATCTGAGATCAGCAGGTACTTGTAGGGGAAGGACATGGCCAGTTCTTACGGGCTGACATACACAACCGATAGCACACGGAGGAGCACAGATGTGTGTGTTCTTGAACCCACTTTTGTTTGTCTGCAGCATCGTATTGCACTGAGTCTCCCGATAGTCACTCTTTGTCCGCTGTGTAGCCACTGTGCAACGTTCCCCTTCTGCGAGACATCTTGCTTTCTTACTTTCTAACCAGCCTTGTGGTGCAGGCACTTCTGGCTGGAGGCTGCCTTTCACAGCAGCATTTTTGTGGAATCTTGCACAACAAAATGCTCCTTTATGCTGGAGATGTTCCCAAAGTGCTGAATGTGAATAATCAATGCGAGTGGCTGGTCTGAGGTGCTGGGGCTGGCTTAACGAAAGCAAGGCAGCCCGCTTGTCATAGCAATGTGAGAATGTCAACAGTCTAGTCCTAGAAATAGTAGCTGGAAGCCTTACCTTCTTACTCGAAGATCGGCTTGAGTTTTGATCTCCTGCAGTGCCTGAAACTCGGCAGATTGCTGGAGGTGAGCTGCTAAAGTTTCTCACAAACACAAGGAATACAAGGGGAACCAACAGTTGCTGGGACCAGTGTTAAACTAAGGAAGTGGCAGATCCCTCATGTGAGATGGGAGTATTAGGACATAAAACTTTGTGGGCGTTAGGGTTAATGGTGGTGACAGAAAATTGAGTATTTCTTAAATGGAAGTACGTTCCTTCTGTTTCTGTACGCCTAAAAATCAAACCTGCATCTCAGCTGTTGTGTTTTCTGTCCCCTGCACAGAAAATGACAATTGTACTTGTTGTCGCTGCACTGATGTCTGCTTTTGGATCATCTTTCCAGTTCGGTTACAACATGGCTGTGATCAATTCCCCAGCACCAGTAGGTTGAGAATTGGATGATGGGCAGATGCTAGTCCTTCTCT
>VZRI01014203.1:0-31073 GCA_013397515.1 Upupa epops | reverse complement strand
AGGAAAAGGTGTTTTACTGAAAGTTTAATCTGGTTTTGGAACGGGCTGTCCACAGAGGTGGTCAAGTCACCGTCTCTGGAGGTGTTGGTTAGGCTGGATGAAGTGCTGAGTGGCATGATCTAGATGTTAGGTTTACTTGGTTAGTTTTAGGTTGGACTGGATGATCTTTAATGTCCTTTGCAGCCTCATCATTACTGTGGTTACTGTGATCTTAGATAATGCAGACATTTCTTTTTTTAATTGGGGATGCCATTGTATGGAAACTGCCCATGAATATTGGCTTGCTATGCCAACCATTCCAATGACTTTTTACTGTAATATTTGAGGTGCTACTCATATGCTGGGTCTTGGAGAAGGTTCCCTCATTATATTTTTGGCTTTTCCACTGACTCAGGAAAAGGAAGTTGGTTATGTCTTTTCTATTCTTCCTATCTGTAAGATCTAAGTATACTTAGTAGTTAAAAACAGTCAATAACTTTTAAAATAAAAATACAATTTGCCTGGAAAATTGTTGCTTAAAAGGGTTCACAGATGTGAAGAATTTTTTGTTGGCCAAAGCTTGTACCAGGAATAGATGCTGTTTTTGTCACAATTTTATTTTTAAAGAAAAATCCTTTCTTCAAAGCAGAATTTATGACCACAGAAATAAGGCTTACAGATAGGCTTTAGGCTTCAACGCTCAATTACTTACACAAAGTGTAAATGCTCTAGAAGAGACAGAAAAAGCACACTCTTCCCTTTAGGTGGGTTTAATGTTATTATGTGGAAGACCATTTAGTCATCTCTTCCTGTCTATGTCTATGTAAGAGACCTTGAAAGCTCTCAGTTTTATTCAAAACCAAAAAGGAGAAATAGCAAAAATATAATGTTTTAAATGGTGAAGGTACTAATTGCTTCCACCTAATCTGGGTGTTTATTTTGAGAGGTGCTTAGTGAATAATTTTCTGATGGGATAAGTTTGAAGTGCCAGAGACCTGACACTGCACTATTACAGTACTATTATTGTAATAAATCATAACTCTGAGTGTTAAAATGACTGATTTCAGCAAGGGCAACAGCATATTTTGTCACTTTTCAGCCTGAAACAGGACTGTTTCTCTACACATATAACTGAGAAACACAACTTCAGATTTAAAAGATTGTGTATATTGGGAAGTTAAGTGTCTTGTAACATGGGTAAAAATTAGATTTTTGAACTACTGTATGAACTGTGTCATCTATATGACACACTGAAATTCTCAGTCAGCTAAGTCATTTGTTGGAAATAAATATGTCTGAAGCACTCATATCCACAAGGTAACCTGTAAAAGGACCTTAAAAGTCATCCAGTCACTCACTATCCAGTTATCCAGTGTACACTGCCTCAGTTTGGCTGCGAGGATGCTGTGTCAGACTGTGCCAAATGCCTTACTGAAGTCAAGATAGACCACATCCACTGCTCTGCCATCATCTATTCACCTGGTTATGCCATCATAAAAGGCTATCAGGTTGGTCAAGCATGACTTCCCCTTGGTAAAGCCATACTGACTGTCCTGAATGATNCAGTCCTCATCAACCAAGGCAGGCTTCTCTTTTGCATCGACTTCCTCTGGCACCTCAGCAGTCTGGGCTTTGATACCAAGACAGGTCCCAGAAATATAGACAGAGACAAAGAAGGTGTTCAGTATGTCTGCTTTCTTTGCATTCTCTGTCTTCAGGGCACTCACCCCTTTCAGCAGGGGTCCCACATTGCCTCTAGGTTTAGTTTTACCTGCAATGTATTTGGAGAAGCCCTTTCTGTTGCCCTTGACCTCTCTTGTAAGGTTTAATTCCAAGGAGACTGTCTGTTTTGTAGTGAATCATTTTGGAGCCTTAGGAGCATCTTGAAATTTTGCTGAAGCAAGAGTAGGATTTGATGAAGAACTAGTGACAGAGCCAAGCTGAATGGTCTGTCAGGGAGTGAGGCAAGTGTGGGAGATTCTCTGTGCTCCTAGACTGCAAAATTGTTCATGCTTCTCTCTTTGCCACTGTCAGAGTAGGGTGGGGTTCTGGCACAATGATGCTTTCTATCTGGGCATGAATCGACACAGCTCCTGCTGAAAACAGAGCTGAGAAGAATTTTCGAGCATTTAACGACAGCTTTTCTTGTAAAATAGAAGACCTCTCCAGTGAAATGTTGATTTCCCTGAAATATTTTTTTGTTCCATAGTAATAAAGGAAAACGTAAAAATTTCAATACTCCTGAGAAGGAATATTCTAAGTTTTGAGTGAACAAAAGACAATTTCTACTTATCAGTTAAAAAACCTGTTTGCATTGGTTTTATTGCCATATACGGTTTGATATTGTCTCCCATTTTCTCTTCCATAATGTAAACCAAAATGGAGTGTGTGAAAACTAATGGAAAATTTGAGATAGCACAACAAACAAATAATTGGTGATGATACTGAATTAACTTGAACAGTTCAATAAACTGAAAATTAAGAATGAATACATAAATAATTGGATTAAAATAGTGTGATATTCTGTTGTGGTTTAAACATTAAACGGCCACCTAGCAACACCCAGACACTCTCTCTCCCCCTCTCTGATTGGACAGAGTAAAGAATTGGAAGAATAAAAGTGAGAAAACTCTTGTGTGCAGAGGAAGACAGTGTAATAAATAAAAAAAAAAAATCGTGCTTGCAAGCAAAACAAAATAAGGCAGTCAAATGTTCATCCATGCCGAGAAAAACTGGGCTTCATTATGCATAATGGTTACTTGGTAAGACAAATGCCACTACTCCAAAAGTAGCCCCATGCCGCCTTCTCTCAGCTTCATGTGCTGATCATGATGTCATATGGACTGGAATATCTCTGGTGAGCTGGCATCAGTTGTCCCATCTGTGTCCTCACTTCCCATCTTCTTGTGCATCCTCAGACTGCTCACTGATGGACTACTGTGAGGATCAGATGCTGTATAAACACTGCTCAATACTAAGTACAACATCCATGTGTTAGCAATGCTATTTTCAGAACAAATTCAAAACACAGCCTGATACCAGCTACTATGAAGAATAATTATTCTATTCCCGTCAAAATCAACACATGTTCCCATGCTTTGAAAAGTAAGTTTTGCAGAATTTCTAATCTGAAACAATTTTTAGGCTTTTAAGAACATTTCTCCTGGGATAAAGCCAAATGGATTCATCGTTTTAATAAATAAATGGTTAACAGATTGAAAGTGCCACCATAATTAATAAACTTGCATTATATTATACTGTTGTGAGAGCTATTCTCTGGGGTACTTCCCTACTGTTGAATATTCATGTATCTTCAATTAAAATTAATAGCCCAGGGCTCTCTGACTCCTGGCAGCCTGGTGTAGAGATGAGGTGGTGGGAGTCCAATTTGAGAGCAATGCCATTTTAAGTAACAGGGGGATAGACATGTTTCCATGGCATTTTAGCATAATGCAGCTTTTGACAGGAATGCTGGTTATTATCAAAGAGTCATAGAATAATTTATGTGGAAAATACCTTCAAGACCACAAGGTCTAACTATTAACCTAACTCAACAAAGCCCACTGCTAAACCATGTCCCCAAGCTCCTTGTTGGTGCTGAAGTTGGCACAGAATGGCATGCTTTTCTCTCTGTACTTCCTACGCCCCACATGTAACAGCATGCCTACAGTGTGATGGTGCTGCTGCCCACCTGCCCTTTCCCTAACTGCAATGTGACTGCTATCTGCAGTGCTTATTTCTCACAGACTTTGGTTCACAGTGGGGTCTTTGCTTGTTGATGATTAATGACTTCTGTGTTTTCTGTCATGCTCCATGATGCATAATTGCTGTCAGCTTCTGGTAACAGCGTCACACCATGACTATTTAAGTAAGTGCTTATTTATATGCCATGGGTACAGCATGCATTTCAAACCCTGTGGAGGAGGGGTAGAGCTTTTCTGTGCCATTTTAGATAAAGGCAACAATTCAGATCAAAACATCTCAAAAAGTGTTCACACTGTTCTATAGAAATCTTGATGTCCATTTTCACATTCACATATCTGTCTGGGAAGAAAATGATTTAATTCAGATTCAGAATAATTTACCCATCACTATGTCTATCTCAGATAATAAAATTGGGATTCAGACTGGAAGGCAGTTTAGGAATTGTTGCAAAGGGAGACAACAAAATGAAGTGGAATAATTATTTTGCTAGAACTTTGCAGCACATAAAAACAGACAGGTGAGAATAAGTAGTTCTGTATGCCATTACCAGTGGTGGCTACCTGACACCATTGGCTTTCTTTCCTGGAAACAAACCCTACCAAAGGAAAAGGCAAGATTAAATGGAAGAGTAGTAATTTCCATCTAAGAGATGTTTTATTGGTTACTGACTGACTGTTCAGATAGTTGTGAGCAAGCACAATACAATAACAAAAGGGAAATTAGCTTGCTTTTATGTCTGGAAAACAAATTTTACTGGGAACAATAGGCGTGTGTTGCAGCAAACACACAGAAAGAGGTTGACAGTAATAATGAAAGATAAGCAGAAAAGATGACAGTTAATTACAGATGTAGGAGGGAAATGGCAGGCTAGGAGGAGTTCTGTCTCTGCTCTCTGGGTGTGAGAGTTTTGTGTTGAATTAGACCATTCCAGGGTTGTCTCAGCATACAGTCACTCAGAATTACATTTCCAAGGAGACATTGTGTTGGTGTCACCAACACTGTGGAAATGGTATTTTGAAAGTGTTTAACATGTCACTTGTGCATGTTGAGGCTTAGAGAGTTTGCATATTAATTTCTTCCTGCTGGAAGTTTGACTATTTTGTTCACAGAGGTTCAATTTTTATTATTGTTTCATATGCTTTGTTTTCTGCTCATGATACCTGAAATAATGAGTTACCCGTGTTACAGCCCACCAAAACTTTGCTCTGTTGCTCATGGACTTCAGCAGCAGCAGTGAAAATGGTGAAAGGAACTCCTAACACTGACTTATTTGTAGTGTCTTTCTGGAGAAAGCTGTTCACAGCAATATATTTTGGCTTGACTCTGGACCTGTTATGAAATCCTGAGGACCAAAACTGCAAAATGAAATTAAAATAGCTGAATTGTTTGTCTTACTGGTAGCCCTCTCAGCTAGTTCACAACATCTTGTGGCCTGGTGTCTTGCATTGCACATACATGAAAAAATCTTATTTTTAGGTTCTAGCATTGGTCTTTGAATTTTTCCTCCTTGCAGAGCATTTGAGAAAAGGCTTCGGTTTCCCATGGTGAATCTCTATAAGAAATACTAGATCTCAGTTCAAATTTAAAAGGCTGCTGTCAGCTCTGTGAGCAGCCTCTATGTCTCTGCTGTTCAGGCTTCAAGACGTGATGTCAGTGTCTATCAACCACAAGTACTATCTGTATGAGGTCAGCATGGCAGCACTGGTGCAACAGGGAAATATGGCACAAAACTGACAGTTTCATCACCAGGAGTTGCTCACAGCACAATTGTTATCCCAACTGCTTTTTGTGATCAACCACTTTATAAAATGAGTCTGGTTTGAAAAGCACAAGGAAATGCTCTTAGCTTAGTGCAGAAGACTCTTGCAAGTGTGAGCAGGTAGAAGGGTGTGACAGGATCTCATCTGAGAATCACAATCTTTCAGGAAAGTGCTCCAGAATTCCCTGCTTAAACCAGATGAGAACCTCTTGGCTGCTAGGTCATACAGGATGCACATAGGCTGTAAGGGTATGTAAACATTGGTTAGAAAATGGATGAATGTAGGCTCTGTAGGTCCTTAAAGCCAGAAGTGCAGGCTCAGCACAAACAGTCAGGGTATGCAGTAGCTCTGCTTTGAAAAACTGGACAGTTTGGTCATGATTTAACTTGCTCTTTCTTGAAATGCTTAATAAAATTGTGGGCACTTAACAAAAACTAATGCTAATTTATTCTCTGATTTATAATTGCAACAGAATGAGACAGTCAGTTCTGTGGCAGGTCGTTACCTGCCAGCTTCAACTTCAGGTGCTACGACAGAAGATATACTTGTAGGTAATTCATTGATATGAATAAGCAGCTTGCTTGCTAATGACATTTCATCAAGCTCATTGGAGAAATATGCTGGTATATAATTTATACTTTTGCGGTGCTGCTCTCTGTATTTGTTTCATTGACTGCTTTGGCTAGATTATTTTGCTCTCATTTTTCTAATTTATGTTGGAGCTGAGTATTGCCAGAGCTATTCTTGCTCTGTTTTATATTTGTACTGCAAGGTGTCATTTGTTCGTACATGTGTATAACACAGTGGTATCCAGTGAGGCTGCAAGATGGAGTGTAGCAAACACATTTTTCACATTTGTGTCCCTCTTCAAAAATGCAGCACAGAAGAAGTAGGAAAAAGGACAACTGAATGCTGACAGCTCAGTATTACTTATTAGAAAATAATAATGTGTTTTCCAAAAAGGTTATTAATTTCCTATGTGCTATGTAGAACATAATAAACTCTACACGACCCTTCAGCATCCTGCAAATGCAAAATGCCCTGTAAAATTACTTTCTTCAATACAAGGGCACATTAATGCATTTAATGCACATGCTGTTGTCAGCAAATTACAGTTGTTAGACCAGTTACGTGCATAAAGCAATATTCACAAATACTGGAATTACTACTGGAGTTTCACATCCTGATTCCTAACAGAATAAAACACCTTTGAAACCCAGGAAGTGAGTGCTTAAGAGAAATATAAATTCCCTATGAAAAACTGGTCCACTAGCCTGCTGAGTAGTTTTACTACTAGTGCAATGGCAACTTCTGATATTTCAGAAATGTGCATGTCAGATGGTAAGAGACTTTGTATAGGTGCCTCTTATACACTGCTTACCAAATCTGCAGAATTCTGAAACATCAGTTCCCTAAATTTAGGGGGAAATCAGAAAGGGCTGGTTTTCAAAGTCTGAAAGTAGTAAGGGCTTAAGGTGTTGATTGTGACCCTAAGTATTTTGTTGAAGGCAACTTTGAGGGGAAAAACCCCCACAGAGATAGGATTAATTTGTAATACAGAAAGTTCAGATAAGCAGATTTTGCATAACTGCACAAAGACATGTGGTTAAATGAGCAATACCATTATTGTTCTCCTGTACTCCACCATGGAAATGCCACATGTTAAATATTGTGTTCAGTCTTACACCCCTCACTGGAAGAAGGGCATACAAGTGCTGGGCATGTGAAGAAGGGTAGCTGAGGGGAGGCTAAGACTAGCTGTTAGGAATAATTTCTTCACCAAAAGGGCTATCAAACATTGAAACAGTGCAGTGGTGGGGTCACCATCCCCAAAGGGATTTAAATAACAAATGGACCTAGTGCTTAGGGACATGGTTTAGTGATAATCTGGCAGTGCTGGGTCAAACATTGGACTTGCCGATCTTAAATATAACTTCCAAGTAAAGTTATTACATGATTCTGACAAAGCACAAAATGAACAAATACTTCTCTGCTGTTTTCAGTGGCATGGTTATGACAGTTTTTGACAATTCCCATAAATTATTAAAACCCCAACTATTTGTAACCACAACCTGACCAGAATATATCCAGAGAAATGCAGTGTCATTGAAAGCACTATTCTGTGCAAACTAGAAAGCTTTTCTAAAGCTAGTGCATGTTGGTGTGGTTTCGAACTGGGGAACACTGAAGCTGAAAAGGAAAGAAGGACTATGCTTTATTTTCCCTGTGCTTCTCATTCAAATGCAGCAATGGACTCTTGCTTGCTCTCCTATAGTGGCATAATCAGAGACAAAAGAAGACCTTGTGTTTACAACAACAGTCTGTAACTGTTTCATGAAAATGTCCAAAGGCAGCAATGAATCTGAAGTGAAAGGATCTCAACTGCTAATGAGGAACAGGCTTCTCCAGTTGACCCCTAAGATTAAGCAAAGGTGGTAGTCCTACTGCCACAACCCAGCTGATAAGAAAACAGAAATGGAGGGACCCAGGTCTGTGGATGAATTAGATAAAAGATTAAATGACTGCTCCAGACCATGGCAGTGTCTGGCATGTTCTGGGCTCCCTGTTACTCCTTAGCTTTGCAAATGCGTGCTGTCTTCTTAGTTTCTTCATATAGCTTTCTCCATTGATGTGGGGTAGTGGTGGTGATGAGTTATTGGTGCCAGTGGTCTCTGTTGAAGTCTCCCTTTTATCCCCTGCTGTGAGGAGTGTTTTGTTCATGCCCTATGATGTCAGAGAAGATGGCACTCACTGCTTTTGGCATGGTATGAAAAACCAATTTTTTTCTTGGTGGACTTAGACAAAAAGCAGTTTTCTATGCAGAGTGGATTGGCCTTGAAAGTTACCGATTGCTCCCAAGCCTCCACTTCTCTTTCTGCTTGTAATTGTTTGAGCCATTTCATCTGTTGGTAATCAGCGTGTGATAGCCCATCTCATGACGCAAACATTTTCCATGATGAATTCTTTTTTTCCTTCTTCTGGGGTGGTGATTGTTATATAAGAGAGAGGAAGAAAAAGGAAAGGGGGAAGAAAAGAGGGGATACATGAGAACATACACTTTACAACTGCAGTATTTACCACTAGAAATAAAAAATCCACACAAAATTTAAAGAACCAGTGCATACAAGCTGTTTCTCCTACCCTGTGACTCCAAGTGATTTTATTGTTGAATCTGTCAGTATCCGTCAAGCTGATCAGTTGGTTTGAGTGTTCAGATTTTACACTGCTTCATCTATGAGACCTTTGATCTCATAAAGTAAAATTGCTTCTTATTTGATAAAAAGTGTTCCATCTGTACCCTATCCTTTTCCCATGGATGGCTTTCTGTCTGATACAGAAAAGATTAATTATCTCATTTTTTTAATTTAAAAAGATTTAATTATCCCCACAAAATTTTTCATTTTGCTTACTAATAAATCCTTATGATGCAGAACCACATATCTCCTGGTTTGTTAAATTCATATATTAACTTTCAGGCTGTAGTGGGGAATTCTTTTCACAATACCATCAAGTCAATAGCAGTGAAGAGGTAATGAGCTTTCAATCCATCTCTATCTAGTACAATACCAAAAATTTTACTAACTATATTAGCAAATAATACTAACAGTGTTGCACTCAATAATTGAAAATATAAATCTGAAGATGAGCTACCTACTCCTTGTAATACCTATATATAGATACAAACCCAGAAAATGATCAAAACCATGGAACAGTTTATCTGGCTTTGGTACGATGTTACTGTGTTATCTCCAGCAGCCCATGGTAACACCTTCAACTGTGGTAACACCAAAGGTATCTCAACTACCAATACACATCCTTTTCCCTCTGAGAGGTGGAAAGGGCTGATTTACTCTTATCAGCCAGGTGTCCTTCACCATCCTTCAGGTGGAAAGAAGGATCTATGAAGGGGTTTTCACAGATGTGTTTTGACAGACACTAAACAGATATGGAAATAATGATAATACGTACCTTTATGCACAGGTGTAGGCTGCCCTCAATTGATTGCTTCTTTATATCAATATTTGCTCCCTAAGTGATAATAGTTTTGCATACAGCTGTTCCAAAAAGTGCCTGTTCTCCCTCCCCCTCTGTAGCTAAATAGGTCAAAACAGCCATTGAGTTGTTCACAGTCATTAGAAGACCTAATATAATTTAAATAAATAAATTCAGATGCTGCAAACATTCTTTCTCCCTATGTTTGGCATTTTACTGTACTTTGATTTTTAAACCACTTTGAATAAATTGCATAACCATACAACATCGCAATAAAGCTCTGGTTTGCCCTCTTAACCTCATTTCAAATTTTAATTGTGTTAGTTTCTGAAATGTTAAGCATTTAAATAGAGGTGAGACATAGCTAGAATATTGAGAACTAAATATGAATTCTCTAACTTAATTGGATCATGAGCATTATGGCATTTGGTGAGGAAATAAAAAAAAACCCCAAGCATGAATCTTTGACTTGCTAATACGTAATTAGAATGTTATATATCCTCTTATGCATCCAACTGCACCAACAAGTGGAAAGGTGTTAATAAGGAAGAGTATTGAGCAGTGTGACTTTTCTAGCTGAGAAAAACAGGATGTATTTATTCATAATTTCCAAATGTAGTTCTAGAGAATGAGGTAGCAAAAGGACCATATGTTAAAAAAATAAAAAGAAAAAAAAAGAGCTGTGAAATCTTGCATGGCATAATGACAAGTGTGGGAAGGCATATTTATTAGGAAAAAAAAAAGAATAAGCATCCAAGGAGAATGGATTGAAACTAATTTAAAGGTTATGACAATTAACCCTAGGCTATTTGTCTTGGGTATTCTCTGTAGCCATTCCCTTCAAAACACAAGGTGTCATTTTTCTCACTGGACACTGAGTGAATGTAACCTTAGTTCAAGACAGAGGCACTGTGAAGTCACTGACAACACAGATAGACCTGCCAGAAAAAAATTAAAAAGTTGGCAGTACTTCTGAATAAGTAATCTGACTGATTAATTCCTGAGTGTTATCATAGAATCATAGAATCAGGGATCGGAAGGGACCTCAAAAGATCATCCAGTCCAAAACTCCTGCCAAAGCATGACACCTCAACCAGGTCCAGTGGGTTTAAAACAAGTCCAGGAAAGTAGACTCCACAAACCCTCCAGGCAGCACCCTATCTCCCTCCCTGGGAAGAAGTTATAGAATTGGTCAGGGTTGGAAGGGACCACAGGATCACCCAGTTCCAACCCCTTGCCATGGGCAGGGACACCCCACCATAGAGCAGGCTGGCCAGAGCCTCATCCAGCTTTTATTCCACTTTTGTTCTTGCTGTTGGAGAGGATTGACATGACTGTGTGCTGTGAATTCAAAGTAAATTTCGTACTGTCTAATTTGCATTCAGAGAGAGAGAGAATTCCCATCAGAGAGAGAATAAAAATTACAGTCTTACATGAATTACACTGTGTGAAATGACCTTGCTATCCTACTGTTATCCCTTGGGAGTACTTCATACTTCTTTGGCAATTTTGGCAAGAAATGAAATTATACATGGTAATAGGCAATGGGCAATGCAGAGGGTTGGTCTAGGCACTGTATAATCTGTACAGCTTTGCATTGTAGCTACTTGTGTACTCCAGCCTTTGAATATAAATGTAGATGTAGACCTTCTATTTCTTCTCTACTCCCTATTTATCACCAACAATAAAAATTTCTGATGTTTATCCTGAGACAGTAAAAAAAAATAATTACAGCAAATTGTGCTATCCCCAGGATTTTAGTGGTTATTCACTGACAGAACACCCGAACACACTTAGTCAGATAATTCAATTCAGGAAGGGATGTAAACCTATTTATACAGAATTATATTTATGATAACAACCTATTTTGGAGACAGAGAAGTTCATGGCAGTGCTTATTTCCAGTGCAACAAAGTCCTAGTTCTTGACTGGCCCTCCTGAATTCAAAGCAAACAAAACATCACCATCATCTTTTCAAACTAGGTTTCCTAGAACAGACAGCTTGTCTGTTTACTCCAAGTGCAGACAGAAAGTCTTTAAATGTACATTAATGAGAGTGTAGGAGAAAGTTGTTAATGGGATCCTGACCTAAATAAGATAAAATAAAAATATTCCCTTTGGTACCTAGTTTGTATGTAGGTTAGACATTCATTCACATACCTTCATACCTCTTTCCATGGAGGAAGAATAGTCTTGGAAAAATCTGAACTCGCAAAAGAGACATCACCTTTAGTCCTTTTCAAGTAATGTGTTGTCAGTGAGCTGCTTCCAGTTCATGACACCTCAAGAATTGAGGACCACATATAGATATTTTATAGTAATACTGTTTCTGTCAGTTGTAAAATTGTCTATTGATTAGTCAGTTTAACAAAGAAAAGAATGAAAATGCAGCAACAGAAGCTGGCTTCTGCAAGACTGTGAAATAAGAATTTGTGTTCTAATAAGTAACATGTTTTTGTGGCAAATGGTCATTATGACAACTGACAGTCATACATCTATATAATAAGTTAAAGGAAGAATTACTCTAGAAATCATTAAATAATTCATAAATAGAGGTTAATTTAGTAAGCATTTTTGGATTAAATATTTTTTTTAAAAAGTTCTCTTATATTGGAAAAGAGTTTCCAGGTCATTGAGTACAATCATTAACCTAACTGTAAGGCCACTGCTAAATCTTGGCCTTTAGCATCATATCTATACAACTTGAAAACACATCTAGGAATGGCAATTCACCTCCTCCCTGGCCACACTGTTTCAATGCCTGATAACCCTTTCAATGAAAAAGTTTCTTCTACTGTCTAACTTAAACTTCCCCTGGTGCAAAATGAGGCCATTTTGTCTTGTTCTATCACTAGTTACCTGAAAGAAGAGACCAACACCCACCTGTCTACATCTTGCTTTCAGACAGTTGTAGACAATGATGTAGTCTTCCCTCAGCCTCCTCTTCTTCAGATTAATAGTTCTCTCAGCTGCTGATCATAATGCTTGCTCTCCAGACTTTTTACCAACCTTTTTGCACTTCTTTGGACAGGGCTGTCAGAAGTAGTGAAAAACTGAGTGGGCTGTAAGAGTAATTTCCTAGTTTGTTTCATATTTTTGGTATTGATATGGAGTCAGATGGGATAAAAACCAGCAGTGTTGTTGACAGAGATGAAAAACGTTGAAGGAGAAGAAAATTAATAAAAATAATAAAAGATAATAAAGACAAGAATGAAAAAAAAGAAAGTGTGAGGAGAAATAATTCAAGCCTGAGTGGACTGGATCTAGAGAGAGAAAAACCCAAAATCACAAGGGAGGAAGGAAGATGCTACAGAGGAAAGGAAAAAGGGGATATAAAATCTTGTCTCTCAACTCCTGAGCATGTCTTGTCCAAACATGTGTAAGCAGCAGAGAGATTGCCAATCAGCAGAAGCCTGACAGCAAAGTGTGATGATGACATGGACACTTCCTTCTATGCCTGGGAAAGGAGTATGATTGGTTCCCACCCAACTGATTGCTCATGTGAGGGGTCAGAGCTGTCTAAATGAACCCATGAGAGCAGAGGAGTTGGACTAGATGATCTTCAGAAATCCCTTCAAAGCCCTACCATTTGATGACTTGTCAATGATAAAGTGACCTAGCAATGACATCTGCCATCTGCCTCAGCACTTGTGGATGTATCCTGTCAGGGTCTGGTGGGGTCCAGTTTGCCTAGGTGATCTTAGACCCAATTGTCCTTGACTGAGGAAAGCTACTTTTCTGCAGACTTTCTCCTTTACCTTCAAGGTCTGAGACTTCTGAAGACTGGCCTGAAAAATGAAGACTGAAAAAATGAAGGCATTCAGTTACTCCTCTTTTTCTATATTCCCTCCTGCCAGTCCATCCAAATCATTCAGCAGTGGGCCCACATTTTCTGTAGTCTTCTGTTTCCTGCTGATGTACTAGAAGATGTCCTTTCTGTCCTTCACATACCTTACAAAGTTCAACTCAAAATGGGCCGTGGTTTTTCCTGTTACATCCTTGTTACTGTGGCAGGTTACAGACAGCAATGCATTAGTTCCTGTCAGATTTCTAGACATCAATCAAAGATTGTGAACAGGCAAATAAATGCATGTTGTGCATGCAATATCCAAGTGCTCTCTCAGGGTCATTGGAAGTACCGAGAGATTTTAAGTGTCCAACTGGACTGCAAAGAGGTATGTTGCTCCTATGATTTATAAAATTTTTTCTTCAGCAGGTGTCCAAGGGAAGAATTTATCTGAAGAAACAAAGAATTAATAACCCCCCCAAACCCTTAATTGTTCTCAATTTCTTTTTGCAACCTGGTATAATTAGACACCCACTTTCTCCAGTTCTTTACATAAAACAAACAAAGTGGTAGGAAGATGAGTTAGCATAGCCAAAATACATGTGATATTGCTTTTGGAACTGAAAGAAACTTCTACATAATCTGAAGTCCACCCAGAACTTAGCTCAAAATAAATTCAGATTTGGAATTGGCAAAAAGCCCCGGATTTCTATCACACTTGGGTGGTCTTCACTGGAGACACAGTACAAGCAAAAAGAGGAGGTATTAAATAGAGAAAGAAGGAAACATATGGAAGCTAAATTTAGTGTACAGGAAGTATCCCCTTCTGTCTTTTGCTGTAACAAATCAAAACATGAGGAAATGCACGTACTGAGTAACAATCACAATATTTAATTCCTAGCAGTTCATATTCAGTCTGCTCAAACTTTTCAGTGATCATTACATTTGACTAATACTTGTGTCTACCCAGGCTAAAGAACATCTCAGAGTGTGTCCAAAAAATGGGGATGAGACCAGTGAAAGTATACCCCATACCTGTGTAAAGTTCCTCTGTAACTCTGAAGAGCCCTAATTAGCATCTGGAGGCCTTCAGACAATTTCAAATCAACCTGTCCATCTGAACAGCACAGAGAAAGAGACAGATGCACTTACAAAGCATATATTCTTGCAGCTGCTCCCAGGCTGGGACTGCAAACAGTGAGGTTTCCAGAACCAACTCACATATTTCTAAAGTATCAGTGTGGAGCTTTCCAGGATTTTGTTGCCAGCATGTTAAAGAAATCTACTTGGATTGAACCTTAACATACTCTAATGTGCAGGCAGACCTGTCATATGACAGGATGTAGAACATGGTGTACAAGAGCACAAATGGCAGACTAGTCACTCACGGAGCTGTCTCTGAGACTGTCTGCCAGACTATGTCTAAGGCAGTGGAGGACTCCTTAGAGCCACCATCCTAGTACAGGTCTGGGAAATTGCTGCCAGTTAATTTCAGTCAGCTTCTGTGGAATCACAGAATTGTTTAGGATGGAAAAGACCTTAAAGATCAGTCCAACAACTTACCTTGCTTTATCAAACCCACTACTAATCCATGTCCCTAAGCTCCATGACTTTTAAATGCATTCAGGGATGGCAATCCAACCACCACCTTGGGAAGCTTTTTCTAATGCTTCATGACCATTTCAGTAAACATAACTTTCTAAAAGTCTATACCTAAACTTTCTCTGGTGCAATTTGGGACCAGTTCCTCTTGTCTTATCACATGTTACTTGGGAGAAGAGAGGAATACCCACTTCTCTACAATTTGTTTTCAGTTTCAGTTAAAAAATCTGGATACCTTGCCTATTGTAATCTCTAAACAGGACTAAAAAGTAAGAAAAAAGAAAAAAAAATGTTGTGGAAGGTTTAGTTGTGTTATGATGGAAGTCTGAGCCTTGCAATTTACTGTCAAATAGTTATGTAAGGAATTCCATCCTGTAAGACAGTCACTTGAGCACAGTAATTTTTGTTATGTCAGTGGTACATTTATTTCTGATGTTCCAGAACCTTACATTTAAGCCCGTGTCCCAGGGCTTCATGGGGCTGGTACCCAAATTTTCAACAGTTTGCTGGTTTTATATCATGCCAGGTGAGGCCTCTTCTGAACACATTCTTTTTGAAAAGAAGGAGACAAACCTATTCTTCATTTGAGTTTTCCTATAGATGCAGGGTCTGTGCCAAATTTTGTCATTAAAATATTTATAGCAATAATTAGAAGATTTTCCAGTATAGAAAAATTTAGATAATTGAGTAGAAGTGTTATAAATCCAGATATTCATGAGTGCATTTATCTTTTCCTTACATGATAGAGATGAATATATGATTCACTATTTTTTGTGATCTGCTAATAAACACAGTATGACATTATTTGACTAAATTTGCATTTGGTATAGCAAAAACCCCACCTCTATTACTGCTTCATGGTACATGATCAAAGAATTATTGGTTTTACAGTGCCAAAAAACACACCAACTTATTTTATTTTTTGTTTTTAGCTGCATGGCTGCAACTTTTAGTTTAAGTATTAAATGTTTATTATCAACAGTTCATGAAGTGTGGCAATGTATTAATTCTTATTCTCAAATTCTGTTGTTTGCTTGGTTCAGCACATATGGAAAGGTTATATGAAAAGTATATTTAATATTTTCTTTGGTAACAGTACAAGCAGGCTTTGAAGTTATTTTAGTTTTAAGTGGTACAAATGAAACCTTGGGAACCTCTATTTCATTATCCTGCTCCATAACAAGAGCAGCCTGGTCGGAATTCTGATCCACATGGAAAGACCTTCTTGCTTGAGTACAAATGTTGAATCTCTCCCCTTTCCCTTCCTATGACACTCAAATGATTAAAAGTTAATTAACTTCTTAATTATCTGACTAAGAATACTTAGTTGTTCTTCAGTTTCTTCCTTCTTTCCTTCTTGACAGTTGTAGTACTTCCATACCACTGAGCCACAACACGTCACTGCATCCCCACCTGCAATACTAGCTGACTTTTTATCATGCCTCTCCCATGTGAAAAGGAAGAGAGATGAGCAGATGAGAGTTCTTGATACATTGTTCTAGAAGTCAGTTTTTTACATTGTAAAGACTGACAAGAGATTGTTTTTTCTAACCCCTTGTGAGTGTGGTCTTCTATTTCCAATGCACCAGTACTACCAAATACTCCCCAAATTGCACGTTTTTCATTAAGCCTCCCCCCTTTTTTTTTTTTTTTATACTGTCTTAATACATGGAGGGATGTACTTAAATGCACAGTAAGAACCTTGAAAAAGCCCTGATACCCTGAAAACCATTGCTTCTGTTGATCAGCATCATCTCACCATCTCCTCTCTTGCTGCAACCTAGCTGCTGTCTCATATATTAGTTCCTCTCAAGGAGTATCCTGAAGGCCCATTGCATAAGTTGAATGCAGACTGTGAAGCCTCAGCCATCTATGAAAACAGGAGCTGCTACAAGAAGAAATATGCTAGCTACTGATTTTAAATTTTACACTTTGTGGACGGGTGATTTTCTGTGTATTTCTGGTTATTTCCCACCTTCATTGAACTTCAATGCCATTTTAAAATGAGTCACTAGTAAGGATAATTTCATAGCTGCTCTGAATAAGCAGAATTGGCATAGCTTATGTTAGTTAGGCTAGAAATGACAAAACTTTTTGCAGTAAAGTACCACATGAACTCTAAATGTCACTGTGGGTCTGCATTTGTGGCAAGTTTGGGACTTGTACCAATACTTTACCATCACCATGCATTTCCTTAGCAGAAGTAGAACTGCCTGGACTGTTTGATGTACCATGATTGGGAGCACGTACACAGCATCAGGCAGTCTTAGTTGCACAAGGAAGGGTAGGATGTCCCTTTGATAAACTGCCCATCAAAGAGATTAGAAGGCTATATAATATCCCTTATCTAACCAACCACTAGCAGAGGAGGTGGGATCAAAGGAAATGGCTTATGGCTTGGATGCATCATTACATCCTGATGAGGAAACTAAGAGCAAACCAGAATGGCACTTGATGTGCTGTGTGAGAGAGAGCAGCCTGCAGTCAGTGGATGGTCACCTCAGTTTCCTGAAGCTGTGATGATGGCTGGGCTCCAATCTTGCATTAAACATAGCGTGAACATGCAGAGGAAACAAAGAGTTCCACCGGGAACAACTCTGGTCTACTTAGATCTTATAAATAATCCTGCCGAAATCTCACACACTTTTTTCTCATATTTTCAAGAAAATATGGCAAATACCTCTCTGGATAGTACTGATATCATAAAATCCCTGAAACATCTATTGAACCTTTCATCCATTTCTGATAAATAGTTTTGTCAAATGTTCTGTATTTTTGTAATATAGAAGCAAAAATCATTCTTCACTGGTGTAAAACAAACATAATCTTGCTAGAAAAAAAATAACATTTTTAATTTACTTTGGTATCTTTGAGTGCTATGCTTTCATAAGCTTATGTGGCCAAAATTCTGTTCTGTTTGTGACAAAATTAACATAAATTGCTTTATAAAGTGACATTACACCAGACTTTTCCTGTTTACAAAGCTGTAGCTGTTACTTCCAATTTTCACATTATGTCTAAGCAGGCTGTTATATATGAATTTTTCAAATTCCTAAAAATATCCCATGTGAAATGAACTTAGTAAGCTGACCTTCTGGGAGAGTCACTGTGCCGTAAGTAATATTGAATGTACTCCATTCAGCTCCTCCCCTGATTTTTTTTTGTGTTCTTATTCAAATGGGACATATCTTGTCTACTTGTGTCAATTTCAGCCATAAAATTGATTTAATCACATACTTAAAACTACATGCTAATCTGCTAAGACAAAAATTTCCTAATTAACATTACTTTGTTATTATTTCCTAAATAACATTACTTTGTTATGTTTATCAACATGGAAATTAATAATAATGGAAAATTAATGCAGAAGGACCATACAAGTAAGTGGAGTCTGGCTGTATTACATCAATTAAGTCATTAGATTTGAAATGGAATACTACAGATTTGATATTGAAAGGATGGATACAAATAACAGAAACAAATTTCAGACAGGAGCAAATCTTCCTTTCTTTGTCCTTACTGAATTTATATGCATACATCGCTCTGTATATAAATATATATTACTATTGTTAAACATTATTTTTTGGTCTACATCATCAAAATAACATAGGTACACAGTTTAGAACTGCAATTGCTATGATTTCATGTGCCAACACAGCACAAACATCATGACCACATTCTCTGTGAAAATTCATAGAGAATAAAGGTTCATTTTAATAGCTTGTGACATCTGGGGTACACGAACAGGCTATACCTAGGAACTCCAGCTTTCCTGTATTCTAACCTACTTTGCCCTATTTTTGCAATTGACTGCATTTAAATGCTTCCACATAGTCACGTGATTCTGCTTTCCTGTAGGCTTCCTTTACTCACACATCCTGCAGCTAATTACATTTTATCTCTGACAAAAGATGCTGTAGCCCTTCCTTCCTACCTGGGGTTTCTGTCCAAGATCTTCCAAGGGAGCAACACTCTTTACTCTCACCCAGAGAGGATACAAAGCTGCACAGTAAGACAGAGGGGAAAGAGACTCCTGCTGCCAAGTGTCAGAGGGCACTGCTTAGCAGGAAACAGACACTCCACAATGACGTTTCTACAGGATTTATTTGGCAGGTGGGGAGGCTGTCCTTTAGAGTGCAACAGTGCAAGTGTAAGGACAAGTTTCCTCAAACAAATGAGTGACACATCATTCATAGGCTTTTACTGTGCACTAAGTCTACTATTGTAAATATCCTTTTCTGAAAGACAGAGATAAGATATGCTTTGAAAACTGGTCACGGCCAAATGCAGTCTAGACATTGTGTTGCAACCTTCCTCTGTTTCTCTTCCTTCATCTAATTTGTTTAAAGTGTTCTTTTCAGAACGACCAGTGAGTTTCATTTTTTTGTGTGCAGTTTTGTTACTGGATATATATTAAGTATAAACCAGTTAAGTGCTATTGGCACAACTTAAAAAAGTGTACAAGTCTTGTTCTAATAAGAACCTGTATTTGCTCTGTCTGGCAATGAGATAACTGACAGACTGAGATTTCTCATTCATCTGAATGCAGACTTCTGCTGCCAAAGCACATCTCTTGTTCATACCATGGGAGCAGAGTATGGTGACCCAGTCACCAGATGTGTTGAAGCTCTTTCTTGCTTCATAAATAGTAGAAGGGACAGAACTGCCCTGAACTCGCCACAAATACACAGTCTCCTCCTTTTTTGTCCACCCACTTTTATTCTGCACAGAGAACCGTCACCTTTTTTTGAAAAGACTTCATCAAAGAAATCACTGCACCTTTTCTGGTAATTAGAATAAGTGGATAATTACACACTTCAACTTAACTTCTCCTGACTAGAAGCATCCATGAAGGATCAGTTTAGATCAGCTACTGCTAAAAAATTATTGCCTTTGCTGCTCTCTAAGAAGTTGTTATTGAAATGTTAAGGTCACTGTAGGAGGTGAAAAGCTTTGGAATTTGGAGCTTCATGAATATGTAGAAGCACATTAAAAGAGGAAAGGGAAAATGAAGAAAACATTAAAACTATAAGTTATGACATGCCACATAAAGAAGAGAGTTACTCAGTTCTCCCATTGTCCCTTGTGTACTCAATGAGAAGTGCAGGATTCAGAGAAATACTATACCTCCTTTGTAGTTTCCCCCACTTATCAAGATTTAAGAACTGCATTCAACCATTGCAGGAAGTTTTTGAAGCCCACGAGTGCTTTTACTGCTCAAATGTCTGTTTTATAAGGACAAGAGGTGGGATGGTGAAGAGCAACTGTTAGAAATAGCCAGAAGCAGACAACACACTTGGATACTGGACACACAGCCCAAAACATTGGTAGAAAGTCCCTTACTGAGGCAAAACCAACAGATAAAAGTTGCCATACAATAAGATGTTTGCCAAGCAGCTTCTGTAATTTAAAAACTGCAAGCAGATATTGGTTAGTAGTAGACAGTTGTGCTTTATCCTTAATTAGCAGAAATTGGGACAAAAATGTTGGCTTCAATGAACTAAATAATTCTAACTTGCTTAAAATCAGGCTTATTTCTCTTTTATCTTTTGTCTGAACAAAGGTAATTTTGTTTGATGTAAGCTAGCTGACTTTTAGCAAAATTTTCATAAAGGAACAATGAAACCCTATTTAAAGACTTTGTATAAAGTCCATTTCTCACAGAGGTTAAGATTTTTCAGAGCTTTGCTTTCTAACTTCATTACAGTGATGACATAATGCAGCATCAGATGTCACTTTAGTTGTTCTCAGTGAAATGATCATGAGTCTTTTTTAATACAATATTTAGACAATTGACTTCATTTTTTCAGAAAATAAGGCTCTGTCCTAATTAAAATTGTGATTTTGTAGTTCTTGTTTTGTTCCAACATAACAAAAAAAAGAAAAAAAAAAAGCAAGAGTGGTTTTAATAGAAACTAGGAGCCTTAAGAGTTATTTCCATGCTTCTAAATGTCATCCTCTGTAAAGTTTTGCAATGTACTGTGGGAATTGCTACTATGACAATTAAAATCAATGTGATATTTTATGATACCTCAGTGCTAGTGCAAGTTGCCAGAAAATCATCCCTGGGCAGATACTTCTTCTCTGGAGCATTACAGGATCTCCGTAGTCATGTTTAAAAATTGGCAGAGAGAACCAGCCAGAAATACAACCTACTCCACAGTGGCCAGCCAAATAGACTACATTATTTTGAAAGGATCTTTTTTAGTAATGAGAAAGGCACTGAGTCATTAAGCTATATAAGCAATCATTAATGAATTTCCAGAACTAAGATGAGCTTATGATTCAGGAGATTAAAGACAGAAATTCTTACAGATTTCTTGCAGATGGTGTGTTGTGCTATGTAGTTCTCACCTTGAGACTAAGAAGGGACTCTGTGAAGCTATCTATTGATGTCTGTACAGCAAAGAAAGGATCCACATATTCAGAAAATGATTAGGTAAATGATAAATTCAGCATAAAAATTACCAAGTCAATCATTCTTGTGATTGCTTTTGTTCACAAAATCATTCTGGACCCCTCAGTTCAAGAAGGACATAGAGCTGCTGGAGGGTGTCCAGCACAGAGCAATGAAGATGATGAAGGAAGTAGATCACCTCGCTCTTGTCATCTGGTGATAGGGCAAAGGGCAATGAGTGCAAGATGGAACATAGGAGGTTCCATATAAATATCAGAAGGGGTAACGGAGCACTGGAACAGGCTGCCCTCCCCCCTCCCAGCCCCGGGGGGCTGTGGAATCTCCTTCACTGGAGACGTTCCAGACCTGCCTGGATGTGTTCCTGTGCAACTTGGTGTAGGTGATCCTGCTGTGGCAGGGGGATTGGGGGATGATCTTTTGAGGTCTCTTCCCATCCCTAATGATTCTATGATTCTACTTCATAAATGAAATAATAAAAATTTTCCTTGTTCTGCTCTATATCACATAACATTAATATTCTTTCCCTTCTATCTCAGAATCTGATAAATTTCACCTCAGTAACATATACCTTGTACATGTTGAAATATGTACCAGAAAAGCAGACTTTGCTTGAAGATAACAAGAAATTGAGTGTTCGTAGTTTCACTTGAAATGTTTCTTCAGTGATTAAATTTGCTCACTGTTTAAAAGTTGAGATAAATGTTTAAAAATTGGTCTAACTTCCGTTTATGTGGATTTACCTGTCATCCAATGATTTCTCTTATGGTGCAACATAGAATGAATTTGCCTAAAGTCTTTTTGAAGTTACCATGAAACCTAGCTAGAGACACAGGCAATTGGACAATCGGCAAAAGACACCCTTGCTTTGAAATGGAGGTAGGACTAGATTAAAGAATCACAAAACCTTTTGGTTGAAAGATACATTAAAGATTTTAAAGTCCAAACCTCTGAACCATGTCCCTCAGTAGTCATTTGCACATCTTTGCAACACGTCCACAGGTGGTGATTCCACAATTCTCCTGGGCATCGAGGAGTTGTTCCAAAGCCTAACAACTATTTAAGTGAGGATCTTTTTAGTAATATGTAGTCTGAACCTCCTCTGGTGCAACTTGTGTCTATTTCCTCTTGTCCTATCTCTTGAAGAGAGAAAAGACTGAGCCCTACCTCTCTAAAACCTCCTTTCAGGTAGTTGCAGAGAGTGATGGGGTCTGCCCTAAGCCTCCTTTTCTCCAGGCTAAACACCCGCAGCTCCTATATGACTTATGCTTTAGACTCTTCATGAGCTTCACAGCCCTTGCATGGATAATCTCCAGCATGTCAGTGTCCTTGTAGTAACAGACCCTAAGGTGAACTTAGTACTTGAGGTGCAGCCTGACCAGAGCCAAGTACAGAGGGACAATCACTTCCCTACTCCTGCTGGATACACTGTTGCTGGTGCAAGCCACAAAGGCACACTGCTGTCTCACATTCATCTGGCTGTCAACCAACACCACCAGGTCCTTGTCCAACATGCAGTTTTCCAACCACAGGCATTGAAATATGTAGCCTTCCATGGGAGTGTTATGACCTGGATACAAGAGCTAGCACTTGGCTTGAACTGCAGAAGTCTCTTCTAACCAACAAGTCTGTGATTAAGTATTCAGTATGTGGTAGGTCATTACAAGGAAAGTACAAATACCCAGCAAACAAACTTCAATTTTTCTCTCCTCTGACTAATGCTCTCAGCCTTACACTGATTACCTACTCATGAAGGTCTGCTGAAAGCTTAAATGGACCTAGCAAGCACTGTGGACTTCAATTCAAAAGCACTTCAATTCAAACACAGAGATTTTTCCTCCCTGCAGGCCATGTTTTCTAGAACTGACATATTTTTTACAACTGCTAGATTCTTTTTGGGGCACTTGCACTCATATCCTACTGATATGAGCACTCAACAAGTATGAGCTATATGCTGTGAGGAAAGCAGCAAGCATGAGTTTAGCTGTGTCTAGACATTGAAGATACACATAGGAGAAACTCACTTAACTGCACATGTCTGTAGTTCTCTTTTCCAGAGAAGGAATAGAGGAGACAAGGATCACTCTATTAGCAGAATTTATCAAGCCTGAATTTTGAAATTTGAGAAAAAGACTAAATTCTTTTTATTTTTCATCATTCTTACCAATAGAAAGCAAGTTGTGTATTTTAGTTTGTCATACTTAAGTTCGCATGACCATTGCATTAATGTACCCTAGAACTGATAGAATGATCCAAGACAGAAAAAAACACATCACTGTCTGCCATGGTGGTTCCCTTGTCATGTAGTTAATTTTGAATTTTACATTGAAGTTAATTGCAGCCCACATACTGTTTAATAACAGTAACAGTAAATTGAAGGGGGGGAAAAAAAAGTAATGCAATAATTATGCTAAATAGTAAGAATGACATTTGATGACACATTGCAGAATCAGCCAGAAATAGCATGAAAAAGAAGTTTCACAGAACAGCCTGTATCCTAAACTCCAGCTACTAAGCTTAGGAAGCTGCAGTTTAACCGTTATCCATCTGCCTACGTTTCCTACACAAATTATGTGATTTTGACCTTTCTATTTCTCTGTTTGGAATATATCAAGACAGCTAAAGGAAAGAAGTAGGTGGAAGTCTCTTGCCACCTGTCACTCTCAGTATGTGTTATGGACAGATAGTGGTCAAGTGATGAAATTCTTCTGGAAGACATGCTTCTCACCTGGTCACAAGGGCCATCCTTTCAGGGGTGGAGCTCAAATGTGATCATACCTATTACCACAAACTCATCACTGGAAAGAATATCAAAGAGTGAGAGGAAGGATTTCCATCAGATTGCTGTGACCACTCTTGATCAGCAGGTTTTGTGGCCATGCATTTTATCATTTTATTGTGAAATTAGAGAAATAACACCAGGGTTGCTGCATTTGTTCTCTTTCCCATAGTGAAGGGTAGCTTTGTTTAAAGCAGAATCCAGTTTCATTCACAGACTCACAGTAGGATGTACTGAAATACAGGACAGGATACGAACAATAACATACCTCTGCCTCCTCAGAGATGTGAAAAGACAGCCTAGCATACTTTCTAAAGCAAAATACAGGTAGTTAACAGGTACCAGTATAGGTTGGGGACTGATCTGTTGGAGAGCAGTGTAGCTGAAAGGGACCTGGGGGGTCCTAGTGGACAGCAAGATGACTCTGAGCCAGCAATGTGCTCTTATGGCCAAGAGGGCCTACAGCATCCTTGGGGGGATCAGAAGGGGTGGTGGTTAGCAGATCAAGGGAGGTTCTTCTCCATGCCTACTCTGCACTTGTAAAACTGCATGTGGAATATTGTGTCCAATTCCAGGCTTTTCAGTTCAAGAAGGACACAGAGCTGCTAGAGGGTATCCAGCGTAGAGCAATGAAGATGATGAAGGAAGTAGAACACCTCCCTTATGAGGAAATATTGAGGGAGCTGGGTCTCTTCAGCTTNGATCCTGCTGTGGCAGGGGGATTGGATTAGATGATCTTTTGAGGTCCCTTCCCATCTCTAATGATTCTATGATTCTATGTATGCAGAATGTTGATGTTTTCTAGATTTTATGTGAAGCAAAAGTGTAATCCAAAGGTGTGCTATTCTGCCCTCTTTTTCTTCTTCCACTACTATACACAGTGGAAAGTTTTCATTATTTTAAATAAGTTTGCAAGCCATCTGGCATGTGCTTCATTTATCTTGGAACAAAGTGGAATTACTGAATGCCTTCTTACTTCAGTCTTCATTGCTAAATATAGCCCTTAGGGATTCCTGAATTTATTAGTATCTCTGGTTGGCCAATGTTGGCCAGGATCAGGACAAATTCTTACTAGCAAAGTGCTAATGAGCTGAAACAAGGACAGAGATGGCTCACTTTTCACTTATGAGTAACAAGCATAAAGGGACAGGTCAATTTGTGGAAAAGAAAAATATGCTTAATTCAGACAACAGAAAAAAAACCCACCATCAAATTACACAGACAGCAATACACATGGTTCTTATAGCTTCCCTCAGGGGAAGAAAGTGTAAGCAGTCTTTTTCCCTAAGGAAATATGGTGTCTGCCCAGTCACAGGAGACAAGTTCCCCATGAGCTTTCCACAGCTAGCACTGGGGTAACCTGCAGGCTGTGGGTCATCCCATTTGCCTTCCTCAGAGTCAATGCTTCCTTTCAGGAGTAGTCATCTGTTTCGTATCCTCAAGGCCAGTCCTGTGCTCTGGTGCATAAGCCTCCATGCTACACATAGGACTCTTTTCCACCATGAATCCACCATGGTTTTTCAGGGGCTTGCCTCCTCCATTGAGCATTGAGGTCTCCACAGACTCTCTTCCATCATCTCACTGTCAAGGTAAAATGGCCATCAATGTGTGCTCAGCTTGGTGACTGCATGTCTTCTTCCAAACAAAAGCCCCAAATCAACAGGTAATGTGAAAGATGTCCCACAGCTTTTCTTGTCCCCAAGATATGTTTATTTATAGAGGCATTTATTGGTGCAGTTATTCAAAGGTGGGTGAGTAACTGCAGCTGAGGGAAGCTTCTGACTTTGCAAAATTTCTTACTGAGATCGCATCAACAATGCCTTTCCCCAGTACCAAAAACCCTGCCAGGATCAAACTACAACACAGAAGGTCTCTGCCATGTTCAAAAAGTTATGAAGAACTGGAGAGGTGCATGAGAACTGAAGAAAGCCAGTATCACTTTAGTCTTCAAAAAGGGTAAGAAGGAAGGCCCTCCATCCCTGGAAAGATAATTAGGCATGTGGAAGAAACTTTATCATGAATAATCACCAAGGGGAAATCATGCCTGATAGCCTTCTGTGACAGCATGACTGGATGAATAAACAAGGGGAGAGCAGTGAATACTGTCAATCTTGACTTCAGCAAGGCTTTTCACACTGTATCACAGTACCACAGTATCACAGTGATGATGAGGCTGGAAAAGACCTTAAAGATCCTCCAGTCCAACCTAAAACCAACCAAGTGAACCTAACATCTGACATCTAAATCATGCCACTCAGCACTTCATCCAGCCTAACCTTAAACACCTCCAGAGATGGTGACCCAACCACCTCCAATATCCCACAATATCCTCACAGGAAAGTTCAACAACTGTGCCTTAGGTGAGTGGACATTGTGGTGAATTGAGAACTGTTTAGACAATAAGTCAGGGGGTTCTGATTTGTGGTGCAGGATGTAGTTGGAGGCTTGCACCTATTGGTGTTCTCCTGGAGTCAGTACTGGTTGCAAACATATTAAGTGACCTGGAGAAAGGGAGAGAGTGTACCCTGAGCCAGATAGTGGATGACACAAAACCTGAGGAGTGATGGATGCACCAGAAGGCTATGTTACCATTGTGTGAGGCTTGGACTGGCTGCAGAGTTGGGCACAGAGTAACCAAATGAAGCTGAACAAGGACAGGTGTACAGTCCTGCTCCTGGAAAAGGATAACCCCATGTAGCAGTACAGGTTAGCAAGTTCCACTGCTGGAAAACAGCTTTAGAGATCCACACTTTTCAGCTTGGAGAAGACTGGGAGGAGACCTTACCAATACTTACAAATATGTAAAGCACAAGGGGTAATGGACAAAAACTGGAACATGAGGTGGAATTTCTTGACTTCAACAGTGATAGTTCCTTAACAGGAACAGGCAGGCCAGAGAAGTTGTGAATTCTAATCTGGAGACATTCAAATCCTGCCTGGATGTGATCCTATGCAATGTGCTCTAGGTGAACCTGCTCTGGCAGGAAGGTTGGATGGGATGACCTCAGGCAGTCCCTTCTAATCCCTACCATTCTGTGAATATATGTGAAGTGTTCTTTGGATTTTGTCAATTTTACACTGCTTCTTTCCTATAAAAAGGAGTCCCATTTTCCTCTCCCAGGTTATCCCAGGTTAGGAACATTTCAAAACAGGAAGCCAGCCAGGTCTCAAGGGGTCTCAGATAGAATCTAGTAGTCAAGAGAAAGCAGCTTGGAAAAACAAGAGTTTTTATTAAACCTGTATCCAAGTACTGAAAGAAGAAAAGGCCCAAGCAGACACAAACAAAAACAGAAACTCCATCGCAATGCTATTGCACACATTCTCAGAAAAAAAAATGGGCAAAGCATTCAGTAGCAGTCTTTGGCTTCAGGTCAGGTCCCCCAGAGAGAGGGACATACATAGATCACAACAGCAGCAATAGGGGAGACCCACTCCACACACTTCAAACCCCAATTTCCCAACATCTGCCAATGGTTTAAGAGTTACAGGTCTTCAGCTTTCTTGCATAGACAGTTCTGCCAGGCTGAAACAGCAAACACCCTTCCAGGATCCATCCTCCCATTAACTTAAGCATCCCAGTCTCTTTCTCAGCAGCAAGCTGTGACAACAGCTTCTCTTCCTGCTGTTCTGTAAATCAGGTGGGCAGTGGTTGCATGGTCCAGCCATGTGGCAAAAAACACAATAGCAGCCATAGCAGCAAAGCAGCAGGGTTTCGGGCTTTCCTTTTTAAAAAGTTTAGCTTATCACTCTGGCATATTCAGGCTTGCTATGATCAGTGTAACTCTCCTCAATATGGGGAGAAATTGGCTCTAGTGGTTTCTCTCTGTGCTCATCCACTTCATTGTGGAAAGGGTTTCTGTTGGCAGAACTCAGAGGCACTTGCTCTGGCACAGCACAGAGCTGCACTTTCCAGCTCAGCATGAAGGCAAAGCCACTAAGCAGCAGAACAGAGCATCCTGCCAGTGTACCCTACTGTCCCGCACCCTGGTTCCAGGCACAGCTGTGACATTCCAGTCCCAGCAACTGGGACAGGCCAAGGCCCAACCTGAGCTACTGGACTGGGGCTGCCTGGCCACCCTGCAGTGCTTCAGGGCAGGGCTCACCCTTGAGCAGCATATTTTATTGGAGGGCAGGGTAAACAAGAATGCCCCATCCACACACATTCCTCTCTAAACTGGTCACAAAGCCCCTCTCAAAACCTTGCTCTCAGCTCTGGGCACCTCCATGGCTCCTGCCTGGAGACATTGCCCCAGAAAACGTTATCCAGGGTGGAGATCTTTCTGCCTCCATCATAGTCTAGCCCCTCATAGAACAGATATTATTTTGGGGAACAACAGGAAAGGAAAGGTAATACCAAAACCTGTATTTTCTAATCTAGAACACAGATCCAGAGACTTACTTTAGTCTTTTGAATCAAACTGTTCATTATGTTGTTATCTGTCTTTAACCAAAATTAACAATTTATGTGTAAGAACTGCAGATAAGTGGTGATTAATACCTATTACCTCTCATTAATTTATATTAGATACATAAATATTGTATTAGAAAACTCTTAATTTTGATCTTTCTAGCAAATTCCAACACAACCCTAATTACGTCTCAGCTACCAGTTACTGAGCAAATTATGTCTACGCTGGAACCAATGCAATTTGTTAGACTGCTTGTCACTTGTAAAAGGTGAACTGTGTGCCAAGTAGAGAAGAATTTTATGAATATTTTAATGCCATGTAAATATAGCACAGTTAAAATGAGTAAAATGGTTCATTTTTTGATGGTAGATCGATAGATTCTTAAATGTTTACATTTCTCAGCATGGAAAGTCATTTGGTGAAGAGTTTTTTAGTCTTGGCAGTGTGTCATGAACAAGGGGACAATTCTTTACATTATCATGGCTTTCTGGGGTTCCTGATTAGTTTTCTGTTCCCCACCTTCCTCAGTTCTTATTACCTCCGTACCACCAGTATTTGTCAGCACTACCTGCAACGGTTTGCTTTTCTTTTCCATTTAAAGTCTTCTGTCTTAGTGTTTAATTGGTGTCCCACAAATTTTCCTAGCATTTTCCTAGCAACATTGAGTTGCTAGGAAATCTATCCACACCTGTCCAATATGTTGAATGACACCTGGGTCATATGTTTGAAAGTTCCCTTATTTATTGTGTCTTTAAATCTCATAAGGTATGTTAAAGGATGTCAATCCCATACTCAAAACTTGTCATAAGAACCATAGAATCAAAGAACCATTACGGATCAGAAGGGGCCTCAAAAGATCATCTAGTCCAATCCCCCTGCCACAGCAGGATCACCTGACCAAGTCACACAGGAACACATCCAGGCAGGTCTTGAACATCTCCAGAGAAGGAGACTCCACAACCCCCCTGGGCAGCGTGTTCCAATGCTCTGTCATCCTCAAGGTGAAGAAGTTTCTTCTGATATTTATATGGAACCTCATCTGTTCCAGCTTCCACGCACTGCCCCTTGTCCTATCACCAGATGACCTTGAGAAGAACCTGTCTCCATCCTCCTGACACCCACTCCTCACATATTTATAAGCATTAATGAGGTCACTTCTCAGCCTCCTCTTCTCCAAGCTGAAGAGACCCAGCTCCCTCAGCCTTTCTTCATAAGGAAGGTGTTCTACTTCCTTCATCATCATTGTTGCTCTACGTTGGACATCCCCTAGCAGCTCTGCACCCTTCTTGAACTGAGAGGCCCAGAACTGGACAAGATACTCCAGATGCAGTCTGACAAGTGCAGAGTAGAGAGGGAGAAAAACTTTCTTGATCTGCTAACCACCCTCCTTCTGATCCCCCCCAGGACAACAGGTCAGTCCCCAACCTATACTGGTACCTGGGGTTGCTCTTTCCCAGATGCAAGATATTAAGTTTCATTAATTTTCTCTCTGCCCAGCTCTCTAGCCTGTCCAGGTCTTGTTGAATGGCAGCACAGTCTGCTGGGGTGTCAGCAACATCATCCAGCTTTGTGTTGTCAGCAAACTTGCTGACAGTGCACCCTAATCCCTCATCCAAGTCATTAATGAATAGATTAAAGAGGACTGGTCCCAGTACCGATCCTTGGGGGACCCCACTAGATACAGGCCTCCAACTAGGCTCTGTCCCATTAACCACTACTCTCTGGTTTCTATCCTGCAGCCAGTTCAGAATCCACCTCCCTATCCAATCATCTAGTCCACACTGCCTCAGGTTGGCCGCAAGGATGCTATGTGACACTGTGTCAAATGCCTTATTACACTCAAGACAGACCACATCCACTGCTCTGCCATCATCTATCCACCCAGTTATGCCCTCATAAAAGGCTATCAGGTTGATCAAGCATGAATTCCCGTTGGTGAAGACATACTGGCTTTCCCTAATGGCCCTCTTGTCCCTGATGTGCCTAGAGACAGCGTCCAGGACAAATTGTTTCAACCCCTTTCCTGGGATGGAGGTGAGGCTGTCCAGCTCTGAACTTTCACTTGCCTCCATGACTTTTACTAGGATCCTAGATATAAGATACAAGTGCCCATACATTTCGTAGTGAATGAATGAATCTCAGCCAAACGGTTATGGTAGTTCAGTCAGCATGAATTTTAAAGTATCTACAATATGTGATTGCTATTTCCGATAAACTGCTATGCTAGAAAATACTTTCTTCAGCTGCATGTAAATGTAGCAGTGGAAGTAGGTCATCACAGTCATTACATTCTTACTAAGATGCTAAAATGGAGTCTGTCAAATACTTTTATTCTCATATAAATCTAAAATCAAGAGTGGGTATCTGAAACAAATTATTCCTCCCAAAGGTCAAGCAATGTAAGCTGAGACACCTCAGCTTACCTATGCTAAGTGATGCTGTGTAAACCACAAAATAACCCACTTCCATGGCTTTACATCCACAGTATTTTTATTTCTTTTGGAATTAATGATTTAAAGGTACGGTAGGTATAGGGGAATTTCCATAACCAATGGAAAAACAGCTGAAACTGAGAGCAGAACTATAGGCTGGGAATGGAGTTCCCAATGGATGTTTAATAAATGGATGTTTAAAGGAAAGGTTC
>VZRI01014202.1:5340-37241 GCA_013397515.1 Upupa epops | reverse complement strand
ATAGTAGGAGGAGGGGGGAATTGATAGAAGGAGGAGGGGGGGATTGATAGAAGGAGGAAGGAGTTAATAAGAGAAGGGGGGAATTTAATAGAGGGGAGGAATGATAAGGTTACTTCAAGGAGCCCCAGGCCCGTCAGTACCTTCAGAAACATCCAGGCTGACCCTGTGGGAGAGCCCTCTGCCATTGACACCAACCCCACACAGGTAGGTGCCGGCGTCTGCCCTGGTGAGCTGGGAGATGGTGATCTGGAAGTGATGTGCCTGCGGGTCGTCGGTGATGGAGACTCTGCCCTGGTACCCCGGGGCGGTGTATCTGCTGGTGGAGACGATGGTCTCGCAGCCCCTGGCCCACGTCCTGCACCAGTACTTTCGGTCGTGTCTGTTGGCGCTGGTGGGAGGGTAGAAGCACTTCACGGTGACCGACCCGTTGAGGACACCGTACACCTGCCGCGGCCCGAACACGGGGCTCGAGACTGCAAGAGGAAAACGGGGGGGCTGTACTGGTCAAGGCTGCCACACAACCCCAGGGGACCTCGGAGCAGGTCGGGTGCAGCGGGGCGAGTGCCCACCCGAGGTTGGCACAGCATCCTGTGCTTTGAAGGGCTCCAGGGTGGGGATGGGAGCTGGTGGGGTAGAGATGCCCCCTGAGCCTGCTCCCCACCTTGGTGATGTCCCCTCTGGGCTTGGTGGCTCTTAGAGGCTGGTGACACTTACTTGCTGACTTGGGGAGGGGTCTGCTGCCTGCAGATCTGGCTGGGAGGAGGGCGAGCAGGAAGATGAGCGCCAGGGGAGTCATTTCTCTTGGGTTCCCTGGAAGAGACACAGCAGCAGGTGAACAATCCCCCCTCTGCAGGGTGCTTGGGCTGACTGCTCAGGTCAGTCCTCATGCCTGGAGTGCTGTGGACACTTGAGCTCAAGCGAAATAGAGCAGTGAACCTCCTCTTTCAACCAGCTGAATGGGCAACGGGGGCCTGATGAGTCTGTTCTTGCCTGTGGGGCATCATGACTGCCTGTGGGGCTCAGCCCAGCGCCCCAGCCTTCCCCTCTGTAAATGAGGGGAGTTGTTCTGCTGAGGTGACTGCTGCTGCTCAGTGGGCAGGGGGTCTGGACAAAGCAGAGGGGTTGGATTCAACATCAGAGAAGGGGTCTCACAACCGACACCTGCACCCCAGAGCAGCCCATGGCAGGAGAGGCAGGAGGCAACCTGGAGCTCGGCTGCTGTCCTGACCCTGGCCAGGGGAGAGTGTGCTGTCTAATGCTGGGGCTGTGCTCTCCTGCAGTGAAGGGAAGGTTTGTTCACCCTCAGACTGGGGGCCAAAACCCTTCCTCTCACAGAAGGGTTTGGTTTGGAGAGGATGTTTGAAGATCATCTACTTCAACCCCCTGCTTGATGCCTCTCACTTTTCCGTTGCTCAGAGCCCCATCCAACCCCAGCTTGAACTCTTCCCCTGATGGGGGGTCTGCAGCTCCCCTGGGCAGGCTCTTGCAGTGTCTTTCACCCTCACTTCCCATGTCACAGGGCAGGGGCTTCTGTCCAGAGCCTTGGACTGAGCGTTGGGCACTGAGTTGGGCTGTTGGGCACTGCCTGGCGCTGCATTCCCCGAGCGTGGTTGCTGCTCTGCCTCCCTGTTCCGAGAGGCAGGGATGATGAGAGCCAGGGAAATTCTTTCCAAACGCTGAGGAATTTGATGGGGGGGTGGGTGTGAAGTGACACGGATTTTATTGAGGGTAATTCCCAGCAGATCTAAGGAAGCTTTTCTTTCCGGGTGAGGATGAAAGGTGCTGCTGTTGTGCTTTTCTTCCTTGTGTTGGGACTCCTGATTGCCACTTGCCCGTGGCTAATAATTAACGCAGTGAGCATGAAAAATGCTCTCTCATAAATACCCCACGAGTGGCCAGCTAGACAAACACCACGTATTCTGCAGAGAGCAAACAATAGGGCACAAAAAAAAGGGCCTTGATGTTTGTCCCTTGCTGGCAGCAGCTCCTCTGGCTGAGGGTCACCTCTTGCTCTGCAGGGCAAGAAGGATCTCCTGGTTCAGCTGGAAGGTTCCCGGGTGCTCAGAAGGTTCCCAGTTCCCTACTCCTTGGGGAAGAATCCCTTCCTAAAGCCATCAGCTGCTTCAGGGCTGTAGACACGGGTTGGTCACGTAGGGAAGGGTCATTGAGACCTCTTCTTGGAGATGCAGGTGTGTGTGGAGAGTGGGAGTGATGGAGTCAGGGTCTTCCCATGGTTGATTGCCCTACGTGGGATGGTTTTAGGATCCAGCTCAACAGGCTGCTGGGACATCTCATAGAACCCTTAGGGATGCGAAGGGACCTGGAAAGAGCATCCAGTCCAATCCCCCTGCCACAGCAGGATCCCCCAGACCCAGTGGCACAGGAACACAGCCAGGCAGGGCTGGAACGTCTGCAGAGAAGGAGACTCCACAGCCCCCCTGGGCAGCCCCTTCCAGGGCTCCAGGACCCTCCCTGGGAAGAAGGTCCTCATTTAAACTGTGTTTTCAGCTTGATGGTTTGAACTTGATGGGCCTTGAGGTCCTTTCCAACCTGCTGTTCGATGGATCTGGGGATCGATGCATGAGGTTTAGAGCTGAGAGAGCTTTGCACCCCTCTGAGGACACTAGTGCCTACACAAGAGCAGCTGTCCCGGGGTGCTTGGTGACCAGCTTCTGCAGCTCTTGAGTTGCCTCTAGTCCTCTTTCACCAGATGCTGCTAAAACCTTCCCCCACTCTGGGAGTGAATGGAGAAAACTCCCGTGAGGAGCAAGCCCGAGCAGGCACAGCCACTGCTTACGTAAAACTCTGCTCCTCTCCCCTGCTGATCCACGGAGCTGGATGGCTGGAAACCCCCGCTCTACTGCGCTCAGACACCTCCAACCCTCAGGGATGGTCCCTGCTGCTCACTCTGCGGGGGAACAAGCGCTGTGTGAGGTGCTGGGGAGTTGCACTGGGATGATGGTGAAGGAACTCTGGTTCCCTCTTGCTTTCAGAGAGCGTCTGCTGCTGGATTTGCTGTCTCTGGACACAGCACCAGGTCCAGACCTTCGAGCTCCAGGGAGGAGAAAAGGCTGCTGAGCTGGTGGAAGGGAGTGCAAGTAAGTGGCTTTGGAGGTGGTTGGTGGGGATGCTTCTGCAGATGGAGGGGATGGGGCAGCAGAGGTTTGGAGGGGGCTGGAGAGGAGTCAAAAGGCAGAGTCCTTCCTTGAAGCCACAGGGCAATCTGTTATATCCAGGGCAGCTGGGAAGCCTGTGGCAAATGCCCTGGTAGCTCTCGGAGCTCTGGTCCTACCCAGTGCCCTATCCGTACCCTGACTGGTGCTGGGATGGCTGAGGTTCCTGCCTTTCACCTGTTGTGCTTAAAACCCAGTGAGACCCTGCCTGCAACGAGCTGGTCCTGAGGGAATGCAGGGAGGGAGTCCAGTTATTCCCACTGGGAAGGTGTTTCTGAGGAACTGTAGGCAGCAAGTGCCAGGCTGGCAGAGCCCTGGGGCATCTCTGCCAGCATTTTGGGCTCCAGCTCACCCATGCTGTGGGCTGCTGGCCTGGCTCGGTGTGTTTGAAACCCTTTGATAGGAGGGAAGGGTGTCCAGTGTAGAGCAAGGAAGATGATGAACAGAGGAGAGCAGCTCCCTGCTGAGGAAAGGCTGAGGGAGCTGGGAGAAGAGGAGGCTGAGGGGGGACCTCATTCCTGTCTCTAAGTCTGTGAGGGGTGGGTGTCAGGAGGATGGAGCCAGGCTCTGCTCAAGGGCATCTGGGGACAGGACAAGGGGCACTGGGTGCCAGCTGGAGCAGAGGAGGTTCCCTATCAGTATCAGCAGGACCTTCTTCCCAGGGAGGGTCCCGGAGCCCTGGAAGGGGCTGCCCAGGGGGGCTTGGAGTCTCCTTCTCTGCAGACGTTCCAGCCCCGCCTGGCTGTGTTCCTGTGGCACTGGGTCTGGGTGATGCTGCTGTGGCAGGGGGACTGGGCTGGGTGATCTTTTGAGGTCCCTTCCCATCCCTAAGGATTCTAGGATTCTATGAAGTGGGGGTTAAGCCCTTATGGGGTTCTACCCCCTCCCCTCGCTGTGCAGGACTCGTGTCCCTGGGCTTTGCAAAGTGCCTGTTGCGACAGCAGCTCTGTTTGGATGGTTCCCAGCTGCGGGCTGGATCTCTTCTCCTTTTTCTGGGGGGTTGGTTGTTTTTTCAGCTAGAACTGGTTTCTCTGCATTGACTTTCATTCTGCATCATCGAAACTGTCGGATTCCCTCTCTTCCCCATCCCACTGTAACGGGGTTTGGAGCACAGATGCAGCACTGCAGCTCAGGAGAAGGGTTCATGTGTTGCTGCGTGAGGTTTGCACTTGTGAGCAGGGCTCTGGACACAGCTGTCCCCAGGAGCAGGGTGATGGTGCTGTCTTGGCCCTGGGTTCTCTGGTTCTTTGGGGTTTGGGGGTGTAATGCAACAGAGATGATGAGGATTGAGCTCATACAAAGCCCAGACCGGGGCAGGCTGTTCATTAGCCAGATTAGCACGAACGAAGCCAGAGGTTTGGTTGCTTTAAAACACAAGATGTGGCCAATAGCAGGGAATTGGCTTGAAATTCCTCCTGGCTGCCCATTTCCATCCTCATCCTGAGCTGCTGTGAGCTTGGGGAGGGCTCAAACCCCACTGTGCATGAGAAACATAGGGAAGAGTCCAAGCATTGATAGACCCTGAATAGAAACAACAGGTAAAAGCCCTGCAGGACTGGCCCGGGTTGGCAGCACCTACCTCTCCAGCACTACCCTGTGCCTAGATCCTCAGACAGTCCTTCTGGGTGCTCCCTGACTGGGTCAGCTCAAGATCACCCCTCTACCAGACCACCTCTGGTCTGCCAGCCCCTTTCTCTGCTACTCTTGTTGCTCCCTGGGGTTGGTGGAGCCCTATTTCGATGACTGGGGAGAGATGGGGACCTGACTCCCCCCGAGCCATGCAAACCTGAGCGGGCAGCTGGCTAGGAAACCCCAGAGCACAGTTCCCACATTCTGCTGAGTCAGCAGCAAGGCTGAGCCCTGAGAAGCTGGCGAAACCCCCCAGCAGTGTCTCCTGCCAGGGGTCAGCACGGTCCAGTCCATTAGCTATTAACTGCTGCTCTCAGCAGTGACCTCTGCCAAGGCCGTGCTGTGGCATCGACACCATCGCGGAGGCTCAGCCGCTGTAGCTGCAGCCTGGGAACCCACATGATAACAAATAACCGTGGAGGCATCAGGAGATGCTTCTCTTCTCTCTCTTGCCCCCTTCAAATCCTCTTTAAGACCTTCTGATGCCATGAGGAAGCTGTGAAGATGCTGCTGCAGAGCCTGGGATGTTGGGGTGCCTGCTGGACGCTCGGAGGACTCTGTGCCGAGAAGAAGGGCGCAGAGCTGGATCCTTGGCTGGGGCTGTCAACCACCTTGGGCTGCCCAGGGCTGGGGCTTTGTGCTGCCCACCAACATCTCTGCACTGATGGGTTTTACTGTGAGAAAGGTTCTTCTCCCTCTCTACTCTGCTCTAGTGAGACCTCATCTGCAGTGCTGTGTCCAGTGCTGGGCCCCTCAGCTCCAGAAGGACACAGAGCTGCTGCAGGGTGTCCAGCGTAGAGCAACGAAGAGGATGAAGGGAGGAGAGCAGCTGCCTGCTGAGGAAAGGCTGAGGGAGCTGGGGCTCTTGAGCTGGGAGAAGAGGAGGCTGAGGGTCTCCACTTCTCAGAGGAGATCCATTCCAAACTGATGTCTCCTCTCCAGTGTGGAAAGAGAAGAGACAGGAGGTACTGATGTCGTGATGCAGCGAGCAGAGGCAGCGAGGCAGAACTTGCTGCAGATTATCAGGGTTTCCTTAAGAAATCAGCAGTGTTCAGGACTGTCTGCAGTACTCAGAGCCCTCCCAGCTAAGAACTGATCAGTCCCAGTTAGACCAGTCCCATAGGATCAGCTCACCCTGGGAACCAAGCGACACTGAACGCTCACACAGCCCTGAGAGCAGTGGCTGCTGCTGGCTTTACTTTCTGTTCCTGTAAGCTCTTAGACCCAAGCTGTGAGCTAGCCTGGAGCTGCTTTAAGCTGTTGGAAGCACCTCACACCACTCTGCCAACTAATCCTATGTTGGTTTAAGGTCTTAGATGCCCCATGCACCAACATGCAGCTGCTTGGCTCACAACGTCGCAGCTCCTGTGTTTCTTCTGACTCTTTTCTGGACCACTCAGTTCCAGAAGGACACAGAGTTCCTGCAGGGTGTCCAGCACAGAGCAAGGAAGATGATGAAGGAAGGAGAGCAGCTCCCTGCTGAGGAAAGGCTGAGGGAGCTGGGGCTCTGGAGCTTGGAGAACAGGAGGCTGAGGGGGACCTAATTGCTGTCTCTCAATCTGTGAGGGGTGGGTGTCAGGAGGATGGAGCCAGGCTCTGCTCAAGGGCATCTGGGGACAGGACAAGGGGCACTGGGTGCCAGCTGGAGCAGAGGAGGTTCCCTCTCAATCTCAGCAGGACCTTCTTCCCAGGGAGGGTCCCGGAGCCCTGGAAGGGGCTGCCCAGGGGGGCTGTGGAGTCTCCTTCTCTGCAGATGTTCCAGCCCCGCCTGGCTGTGTTCCTGTGCCACTGGGTCTGGAGGATCCTGCTGTGGCAGGGGGATTGGACTGGATGAGGTCCCTTCTGATCTCTAATGATTCTAGGAGCTCTATCTGCTCTGGAGGGGTGGGGAAGAGCTGCCAATCCTCTCCATCCTCATGGAGTCAGGAATGAGCAAGACCCAGCTGACCCAAACTCATCCAGGGCAGAATCCCTGGTGATTCTGTGACTCTTTACTTCTCATCTCTGGGCTGGAAACTGAAACCAGCGTCAGCCTCTTAGACTTTTATCCTAGCAGAGCAAGTCTCACACTGCAAGGAGCAGGAACTCCCTGTACAGCCACAGCCTGTGTGGAGACAGCTGCTGGGTGGGTGGGCAGTGCCAGCACAGAGGAGGGAGGGTTTCTCTGTCTTAGACGAAATATTAAGACCCCTGTTTTATAGAGTGAAACTTCAGGTGTGGAGCAGCCCAGCCCCCTGCTCTTGTGACAGGAGCCTCTCAATTCTCTTAGCCCGGTTTTAGGACCCTCCATCCATCCCATTCACCCCTCAGTACCTCATGACCTTCAACGAGAGAAGGGATCTCTCCAGGGACCATTTAGGACTAAACTGGACCAATTCCTTCCTTAGATTTCAGTCTGCACCGTGATGGTTGGCTCTGCTCTGATTCCAAGGGCTGAACTGATGTGGTTGGGATTCCTACAGCAGCAGGAGCTACCGGCTCTTATTCTCCACGTTAAAAGATCGTAGACAGAATCACCTGGTTTGTGTTGCTTTCCAGAAGATTAAGAATCCAATTCATCCTGATCCTGACCCTGTGCTTCCAGGAGAATCAGCCCCCACCCTGCGGGTCAGACCCAGGCTCTATTCCCTGCCCTGGAGTGCGGGACAGTCCCTGGATGCTTGCAGTCTTCTCCTTCCCCATCTCAGAGGACTTTTGCCTTGCAGAGAGAGAATGAAGAAGCGTTACTTACAGTCTGAGAGACTTCTGCAGGCTGCTTTCGACTTCTTGTTTCCCCCTCTGCCTGCTCCTGCTTTAGCTGGTGTCTCGGTGCCCCCCCTCGCCGGTGCCCCAGGACCCGCTGCTGCAGCCAGAGAAGGGCTTTGGCAGTGCCAGGCTGTTTGGAGCACTCCTGCACCTCTAGCCCTGCATTTCCACCTGTTGTGCCTTAAAGGAATAGCATCCAAAATAAACCCAAGCCAAGGCAGGTGAGCACCACCCCAGGCTGGGGCAGGGGAGCCAATGCCCGCCCCAGCTCTGCTGTCCCTCAGGGTGCTGGCTGCTGTTTACCTCCTGATTACACATTGCACAACAGCCACCCATGGATGGGCTCCCAGACCTGGCCCAGGGCTCCTCTGCCTCCCCTAGGACAGAGCCTACGAGGGGTGAAGAGCACGGAAGGTTCTTTTCTAAGCTGTTGCATGCGTTGTGGAAAGAGGAGCCCCTGCTTGGCCACCCTGGTGCCTCCGTTCCACCCTGGGCAGAGCAGGGCTCTGGGTGGGCAAGAGCTTGTCTTGTCTGTGCACAACAAGCCCTCTGCAAGCTCTTTGAGATGAAAATGAGTCACCAGGAGCTTTGCTGCCACCTTCAATCCCATTTCTTTGCTCTCCTGCCCTAGGGATGTCAGCCCTGAGGACTGGGGAGGGGGGTTCTCAGAGAGGGATCCACACAGGGAATGACGATGGAAGCATGGGCACTGCGTGGGATGGATCCCGGAGTTGGGACCTTTAGCAACTTTGTCAGACCTTAAAGGCAGCCTTGGAAGTAGCTTTTCCCTAGCTGAGGGTCAACCCCTTCTCTTCCATTAATGTGCAGCTTTCCAGGTGAGCAGGGGGCTCTTGAAGCGATGAAGGAGCCCTTTGGGGTGATGATGGAGCCCTTTGAGGTGATGAAGTAGCACGGAGGGGAGATCAAAGGGGCTTTCTGAGGTGAGGAAGGTTGTTGCTGTGCTTGCCCAGGGTGATCTGGTGGGGATCTTGAGCTGAGGGCAGAGCCTCTGTGTCTCCTAGGAGGAGACAAGTGCTGACCCTCTTGAAATCACGTCCTTCCCAGCAGTGCTGCTCCTCTACCTGCTGCTGACTACTGGGCTTGCTCAGCCACAGCAGGTCCAGCTGTGTTTGCTCTCCTGGGCACCTCTCCTCAGGGCCAGCAGCTTGTTGGCCTCCCCACTTGGGCACGCTCCTTGGGGTCAACAGCCTCTTGGCTTCTTCACTTGGGCACCCTCCTTAGGGTCAACAGCCTCTTGGCTTCCTCACTTGGGCACCTCTTCTTGGGGGCAGCAGCCTGTTGGCTTCCCCCCTCACCTACAGATCCCACAGCTGGCACAGGGGGGGTTTAAGGAGCCTGGTCCCCACAGGGGGTGCTCAGGGGGAAGGCGATGCAGCTGTAGGGAGAGGAACCCTTGGTGAAACCCAGTCCCAGGGACCTGCTCGTGCCTCTCGGGTAAGAAAGCTCAGCCCAGGGTGGATGAAGAGTTTCTCTAACCAAGTGATGTCCTCACCCTCAAGGTTTCTGGTAAAAGCCACCCGTTGCTTCACGCCAAGGTATTTACTCACTTCAACGGAGGAGGAAGCAACCTCCTGCCAAGTCAGAGTCTCCAAAGCACTTTGGCATCTCCAGAGAACAAACAACCTTGAGCTCGGATTTTCTCTCCTTGGGGAGGGGAGGGTTTGCAGAACTGCTCAGCCCTCTGGCTTTGGGCTGGAATGGCTTGATTTTGGAGCTGTGGGTAGCTCTGCAGAAGAGGTGGAGGGAAAAGAGAGACTGGGACGTTGGGTGTCGTTGACAGAGAGGGGTCAGGGAAGGTTTAAGCATCGTGAAGGGATTGAATTGTTAAAGGTTTATGAACAGAAGGGGGGATGTCCCTCATTGGTTTTGCCTGGCAGTCAGCAGTCCTGCAGCCAGGAGGGTCTTCCATTTCCACAGAGCCTCCCTAGCCTGACCTCAGGGTGCTCTGCCTCTGCCCCCCCCGACAAGCTCAGCGCCCGACTGGAGATTCAGTCTTTTATTATTTCTCCTAAAACCCACTTAGCCAGGGGCAGTTGAGCTCTAACTCTGATTAGTCTGGAGAAGGGGAGGCTGAGGGGAGCCCTCACTGCTCTCCACAGCTCCCTGAGAGGAGGGTGCAGGGAGCTGGGGGTCGGTCTCTTCTCCCCAGTCACCAGCGACAGGACAAGAGGAACTGGCCTCAAGCAGTGCCAGGGGAAGGTGAGGTTGGGCATCAGGAGAGATCTCTTCCCTGACAGAGAGCTCAGGGGTTGGAGCCGGCTGAGGGAGGTGGGAGTCAGCACCCTGGAGGGGTTCAACCAGCGAGTAGCTGTGGAGCTGGGGAGCAGGGTTGAGCAGGCAGAGTGGGGTTGGGATGACGATTGGGCTGGATGAGCTTGGCGGTCTCTTCCGACCCCCATGATCTCCATCAGTCGGTCATCCTGAGTCTCCAGGGGCAGCAGAGATGCTCCTGCACAGAACAATCACAGGATTGCAACTCAGGACCCAGGAACTGCTGCTGCTGCTGGGACCTTCTGCGGGGGGTGCCGAGCGATGGGGCTTTATCGGAACAAGAGAGCAGGAAGAGCGATAACGACTTTTCTGTGTGTAAGCAAGAATTATCAGCCCTCCCCTATCAATTTATAAACCCCATCGAGGCCTTAATCCAAGCCTTTTGAGACCTTTGGCTCAGGGTGAGGAGCAGAGGTGACAGTTGGACACAGGAACGTAAATCCTAGGGCCACCATCCCCAGGCTGCAGCCCTGGCGTTGAGGTTGGGGTGGGGTGGAGTGTCTTTTACCCTCTAAACCACAAACCCTCTGCTTAAAACTCAGTTCTCTTCTCCTGTTGAGAGATGCCAGTCCCACAGGACACCCACCCACCTGTGTGTGCTGGAGCCAGCGTTGCCTTCCTGCTCTTCAGCTGCGTTTGGGGTTTGCTCCATCCTTTGTTCTTTCTTAGGGTTCAGAACAGCCCGGAGCAGCACTGGGTCCAGGTTCCCTGCAGAGCTTCTTTCTCCTTAAAAAACAACCCCCCCCCATTAAGGGAACACCCTTAATGCCTGGTTAAATAGACCCGCGGGTCAGGAGAGCCACCAGCTCAGCCCCATTGTTCCCCAGCTGAAGGTAAATAACGCGTTTCCACTCGCTGCTGCTGCCTTCCCCAGAGGATTTCATCCCTCCGGGCATCTGTGGGGTCACAGAGAACACAGCAACGGGGAGGGACCTCACAGTGGTCTCCCAGTACCTGAAGTGGGGGCTACAGGATTGCTGGGGAGGGACTTTTCCCAAGGGCAGGGCATGAGAGGACAAGGGGTGATGGTTTTCCATGGAAAGAGGAGAGATTGAGGTTGTTGGAGTCTCCTTCTCTGGAGATGCTGAAACCCACCTGGACTGGGTCTGGGTGATCCTGCTATGGCAGGGGGGTTGGACTGGATGGTCTCTCCAGGTCCCTTCCCATCCCTAAGGATTCTAAGAGGTTCTTTAGTGTGAGGGTAGTGAGACACTGCACCCGGCTGCCAGGAGAAGCTGTGGAAGCTCCATCCCTGGGAACTGTTCAAGATCAGGCTGGATGGAGCTCTGGCTGACCTGGTTTGGTGAGAGAGGACCCTGCCCACAGCAAGAGGAGTGGAGCTCTGTGATCTTTAAGTTCCCTTCCACTCTGTCTGTGACTCTAGAAGAAGCCCCACGGGGTGTATTTTTGAGAGTGAGCTGTCAGCAGGGATCTGGGGAGCAGCTCTGTGTCAGCTCGGCGCTCAGCGGGCTGGCTTTGGCACCGAGAAGCTGCCCAGCAGCCACCAGCACCACCAGTTCCCTGCCCTTTGTGCTTCAGGATTTCCGAGCACTCAGGCAGCCGTAAAGGTTCTGCACACAAACCCTCTGCCCTGCTTCCAGCTGGGCTTCACAGCTTCCTCTCCCTTCGTTTGCTCTTGGGTGAAGAGCAAACACCTCACCAGAAAGCAGCCTCTCCGGCCCTTGCCAGCAGAGTTCAGGCTGCTCTGGCTGCGGAGTGGATGGAGATCCCAGATGGGATAGAGATCCCAGATGGGATGGGATCCCAGAGGTGGGAATTTTCAGTGAGTTACGACTCCAGCTCTTGGAAATCACAAGGAGAACCATGAAAAAGACCCCAACCGCATCCCAAAAGCTGCTGCCTGCCCAACTCACCTGACCCCCTTCGCAGCTTCATCTAGGGTGAGCTGCAGGGCTGCCTGCAGGCAAGGTCCAGGGAGTAACTAGTGGCCAAAACAGCTCCTCTGCGTTTGGATGAACCTTGTCCAAAGACACAGAGCACCCGAACACTGCCCGAGCTACTGCCTCCAGAGCCCTGGACCACACGTGCAGCAGAGCCCGGAGCAGCTCCTGATTCACCAGCATTATTGCTCAAGCCTGGTGTTTCCTCATGCCCTGTCGCCACACTGGCACGAGGGAAACAGGCAGCAGCCCCTCTGGTGATGCTTGTGTGTCCTGCAGGACTGGCTGGCAGCACAGGATCCAGAGACAGGTTCAGAGGCACCACAGCCAGACAGCAGGGAACCCTGTTAGTGATGCCTTGCAGCCTGGGCACAATGACCGCAGGGCATGGGCTAGGGGGTGGATGGCTCACAACGCTGGTGCCGGTGAGCAACGTGAGCAGGACCTCACCTCTCGTGATGGGATTTGCCTGGGGGGGTTCCAGGGGTGCTGGGGGAGGCAGGGAGCAGCATGGGAACTGTTCAACTGGTGCTGGTGCTCTCTGCGCTGATGCTCTCTGCGCTGATGCTCTCGGTGCTGGTGCCCTCTGTGCTGATGCTCCCAGTACTGATGCTCCCGGTGCTGGTGCTCTCGGTGTTGATGCTCTCAGTGCTGGTGCTCTCAGTCCTGATGCTCTCAGTGCTGGTCACTGCCCCGTAGGGCAGGGCAGTGATCCTCCTGCGTGTGGTTGTGCTGGAAGGGGATGGACTTGAGCAAGTGGGTTTCACTTGAGCAGTGGGTGTTTCTGGGTCTTGGGAGGAGAAGGTCTCTGAGGAGGAGTTGAGTGGTGAATACCCACCCGGATGGATCACTCGAGGTCTGTGCATTTCACCCTGCACCCCGCGTGAAGCAGCGTGTGTGTGATACCACCCAGCCCGCACGGTTCTGCTTTCCTGTGAGTCTAGGGCTGGGGACAGTGGCTGGGACCCTGGGAGGGGTTCATACTGGAACCCCACTCCTGCTGTCTCTGCCGGCTGCAGACACCATCTGCTTTCCTGAGGGGGTTATGGTTTCTTAGAGTGGTTGTTTCGTACCAAACCCGTGCAATAAACTGCCCGACATCGATCGGGCTTGAGCAGGATCAATCAGTCCGAGGGGATTTATTGCCAGGAGCAGAGCAATAGGACTGCCCTTGTGTTAGCAGTAAAACGGGGGGCGTTTGCAGCTCCCTTTGCAGGGGTTTTCCCTCCTCAGCAGCTCCTTTTGCAGGATTTCTTTTCCCCAGCAGCTGCCTGGGTAGGATTTCCCTTTCTCTGCAGCTCCCTGTGCAGAATTTCTAACCCTCAGCAGCTCCTTTTGCAGGATTTTCCCCCTTCAGCAGCATCACCTGCAGGATTTTCCCCCCTCAGAGCCTCCCTTTGCAGGATTTTCCCCTCCCAGCAGCTCCCTGTGCAGGACTTATCTCTCCCAGCAGCTCCCTGTGCAGGATTTATCCCTCTCAGCAGCTGTAACAGTAACCTGTGCAGGATTTTCCCCCCTCACAGCACCTTTTGCAAGGTTTCTCCTCTCAGCAGCCCCTCACAGCTCCTGAACCCCGCTTCCCCAGCGCAGTTCCTCGCCGCCCGGCAGCCGCGGTGCCTGGACGGGCACTGCCCCCCCGTGTCCGTGTGGCGCCCATCGCGCATCCCCAAGGGACTGGTGGCTCCCGTTTCCACTGAGAACCCCCGGAGAGGAGGGTCTGAAAGAAGGGTGAGGGTCCTGTGCAGGGGAGGGAACAGCCAGAGGTCCCTTCCCCCGACGTCGGGGCTGATCTCACCGCTGCGGGGCTGCTCCATCCTGCATCCCTACCCTTCCCAGCATCCTGGGAAACCCAATGAGGAGGCTGTTCAGCTCCTCTCCAGAGCTGCTGGAGCAGGCTGGAGCTTCTGCCCTGTTGCCCTGCTGCTGGCTTTGCTGTGGATCCATCAGCAGGGATCACTCAGCAGCCCCCCAGCTGGGAAGCAGCTCCTCTAGAAGGGTTTGGTTGTCCCCTTGGGCTGCAATTCCAGGGGTCTCTGGTGGGACCTGGCTCTGGCTCCACATTTCCTTCAGGTTACTGGAAGGGGCAGGAAAGGGGAAACCAGGAGCACATCTGGAAGGAGTGGAGGGAGGGAAGAACCCCAGGGAAATCCAGCTGGGCAGGAGGGGCTGGAGTCAGAGCACCAGCATCCTGCTGCTGTCGGTGCTCACAGTCTGATGGAGCATCACTGCCTGAGCTGACTGTCCCCATCCCCCTGAAACCCATGGGGGTGTCACCCACCAGAGTGCTGTGGCTCGCTGCATGGGGATGGTGGGGTCTGGCATCCCCCAGGCTCCTTATAGAATCACAGACTCTGTTGGGGTGGAAGGGACCTCCACAGGGCACCCAGTCCAACCCCCCTGCACCCAGCAGGGCCAGCACTCCCCAGCACAGGTTGCCCAGAGCCCCATCCAGGCTCCAGGAATGGGGTCTTCAGAAGCCACCTCTCTATCAAAAGTGATGGCTGTGGCTGGGGGCTGCCACCTCCACCCTCCCAGCAAGGGCTGCAGCCTGGGTGCAGAGTGAGAGGAGCAGAATCACTGGAGAACTGGGAGGACCTGTCAGCTCATGACAGGTGGTGCTGTTCTGGGAGGGGACCTGCTGCCTCGGCAGGGTGAGATGAGAGGCAGCAGGATTGCTGTCAGACCAGTCTCTGACAGGAGCCAGTCAGGCCAGGTCCTCGGTCTCAAGTTGCTCTGAGGAGGAACAAGGTGGTGAGAGATCTTGGGTGGAGGCAGCTTGTCCTTGACAGAGCTGATTCTGCAGGGTAGGAACCAGGCACCGTATGGGCAGCACCACCTCCTGCTGCCTCCTCACCCATCCTGGGTGGGAACACTCATCTTGGTCTCTGCACGAGGTTGCCCCCCATCTGACACCCTGGCTTTTGGAGCAGGGACATCTGGGGACTTCTCCTCCTTTCAGCAAGAAAAGCAATTCAGTTCAGCAGGGCAGCAGCACTGGAAGCCACAAGGGCCTCTTTCTCAGCCCTATTTGCAAAGCAGCAGCTCCTGACACCCACCCCTCACAGATTGAGAGACAGCAATGAAGTCCCCCCTCAGCCTCCTCTTCTCCCAGCTCCAGAGCCCCAGCTCCCTCAGCCTCTCCTCAGCAGGGAGCTGCTCTCCTCCCTTCATCCTCTTCGTTGCTCTGCGCTGGACACCCTCCAGCAGCTCTGTCCCCTGCACCGAGAAGGCAGCTGCCCAGGTTGCTGTCAGCATCTCAGCACCATCAGAGGAAGCAGAACAACCCCTGTTTGCTCTGCAGTGCCGCAGCAGTTAATGATTGAACAGGACGGTGCTGCTGGAACGGCCCAGGGGTGCAGCCACCTCACAGAAAACCCTGTGCAAGGAACAACTGGGACCCCTCTCGGGCTCCTACTGGGCTTCAGAGTGGAAAGGGGTCTGGAAACACAGATCAGCAGCAGCAAACCAACCCCCCTGCCCTACCCAGGGTGGCCCAGTGGCTCCCCAGGGTTGAACTGGGGGTTGCTGTGGCAGAGCCATGGGGCTGTAAGAGCAGGAATGAGGAACCTTGGGTCTGGGCTGGTTTTACGACAGAGGGGAGCATTTGCATCCCAGGCAAGAAAAGCAAAACAAACCCAGAGCAGGAAAGCCCTGGTGGCTGGGAGGCAGTTAAAGGCTGGAGTGTGTCTGGTGGGGCTTGACTCGGCTGTCTGGCAGGTCAGTTCTCTCCTGCCAGCACCCCAAGACAAGGGGTGGGGAGGGGGAACAGCTGCCTTCTTGCTTTGAAAATGTATTTGAAAGCAAAGAACAGGGAGGGGAAGGTAAACTGGGGAGAAATCCCAAGTATTTAGTGTCAAATCCTGCTCTGGGAGGTCCTGGGCACAGAGGGGCATCACCCAGGTGACTGCTGTGATGTGAGCAGAGCTCAGGGCTTGGCCAGGGGGTCTGGACACAGGGGGGCTGCACAGCCACAGTGATGGGACATCAGCAGACTCTGGGCTGGGGGGAGTTAGGGGGACCCCAACCTTCAGGGACTGTTTCTCCCGTCACACTGTGTTCTCATTGCAGATGATTGAGCGGCCAGGGCTTGCGTGGCTTGGGGAGATGCCCCTGTGATGCTCTGGGCTGAGGAGCAGCCTGAGCTCAGCTCTGGGACAGGGTGACACCAGCTGAACCCCAGCAGCACCTCTCCCATGCCTGACTCCCCGCCTCCCACGGAACAGGAGCACCCAGGCTCCCTGCTGCAGTGGCAGCCCTGGCACTGAGGTGCCCAGCTTCTCCCAGAGACTCTGCCCTTTGATTGTGCCAGGGCTGCACCGCTCCTGGAGCTGTAGTGTAATGACAGAGGGTGCACAGGAGCCTTTGAACTGGGGTAGCAGCTCTGGACAGCCTCCTGCAGACGTGGAAATGACAGGAGGGGACTGGGTGTTAGGAGACAGATGAATCCTCAGTGCCAGATGCAAAGCTGAGGGTTTCCTTTGGGAACTTCTCCATCATCGTTGCCCCACGTAAACCCAGCCTGAATAACCTGCACTGAGGGCACCAGTTCTTCAGGCCACCTCTGTCAGACCAGGATCTCTCTTCACAGGCTCCAGGAAACAACTTAAACCCAGGAGTGAAGTAGAATGAAGTAGAGGCACCCAAACAGGGAACTCGCTGCACCTGCAGGTAGCTCTTGCTGTCTCTTCCTGCTTTTCTCCAGCCCCCAGATGCCAGTAATTGGCATTAATGAGCAGAAGCAGCCTCTGCTGCAGCCCCAGGGCAGCTGTGGGGGTCAGGAACTCTCCTCCCTGCTCAGCAGGCTTCCCCTTATAAAGGAGAAGCCATCAGGTCAGTTGAACCTCAAACCCCACTGCTGCTGTCTCTGCTGGCTGAACAGTTACCAGGAGGCTGGGGGTGCTCAGCCTGAGGAAGAGGAGGCTGAGGGGAGACCTCATCACCCTCTACAACTACCTGCAGGGACTGTGGAGAGGGGGGTGCTGGTCTCTCCTCACAGGTCATCAGTGCCAGAGCAAGAGGGCCTGGCCTCGCCTCAGGGGAGGGTTAGGCTGGGCATCAGGCTGCATCCTCTCTCTGAAGGAGCAGCCAGGGGCTGGAACAGGCTGCCCAGGGAGGGGGCTGAGTCTCCACCCCTGGAGGGGTTTACAGACCCTTTAGCTGTGGGGCTGAGAGCTCTGGGCTGGTGGGGACCTGGGTGGGGTTGGACTGGGGGATCTCAGGGGTCTTTCCCATTTGGGATGATTCTGGGCTCTGTGATGCCAGCCTGGCAGTGCCACGAAAGACTGCAACTGCTTGTACCTCTGAAAATCCCACCTTGGGGGGGATCCTGGCTTGCAGGAGGCTCAAGTCTCTGGCTCGGGCTTTGCAGTGAGGTTCCCCTCACACCAAGAGGTGCTGAAGGTTAAACCTCACTCCTTAGCTCTGGCTGCAAAGCAAACCCACTTGGTCCAGTCCTGCTCTGGTCAGGTACGAGTTTATTACAGGAATAACCCCCCCTCTGTTATCCAGGGAGCTCAGTGTGAACAGGGACAGCAGGAAGGACGTGAGGAGGCTTCACAGGGGAGTGAGGTGATGGTGCCTCAGGCTTGCAGCTCTCTTGCTTTCAGGCAGCTCTGCTGGTTCTGCCACCAACACGGAGTCTGTTGCTTCTCCTCTGTCCCTTCGTGGATGCCTCTGTCTTCCCAGGGTTATGTCCAATGGTTGTGGCTGGATGCAAGAGCAGTCTCACCGTGGAACCATCCACTCTGCTCTACGAGGAGCACCCGTGTGTGGGAGCATCCCTCGGGTGTCCCTTGCTCCAGCAGGTTCGTGTGTGGCAGTGCTGGCCTTGTGAGAGGCAGCTGCAAGGGTCAGAGCTCAGAGGCAGCACTAAAGGTACCAGAAAACCCCCATAAAATCCCAGAGGAGCAGCAGACTCCTGCAGTTCTTCCCAGAAAGGTTCTATCTGCGGGCAGCCCCTCTTCCAACCAGCCCACTCCCCCTTTTCCATGGGTTCCCTGCTGGTGCTGGATCCCCAAATGCATTGCAGACCCTGGAGGAGAAACCCCCCATCCCCGTGCTGGGGGATGCCCGGTATAAACAGCCCAAACAGCCCTGCTCTGAGCAAATCCTACTCGTGCTGGCACTTTATTGGGTGGCAACTCCCAGCCCCTCCTCTCCTGGAGCCTCTCCCAAGCTGCTGGGGTAGGAGATCCCAGCAGAAGATGCTCACGGTGGTGCTGCCTGAGCACAGACAGTGAAGGCATCTGGATCTGGGGGAGACCCCCCCACTTTTTTCAGCTGCTTACAGGGGCTACTCCTTCAGCAGCCCCAGCTTCTTGAGTGCCTCTCTCCTGTTCTCATCGGTGCTGCCCTTGGGGGAGATCTTGACGCTGACGCAGGAGCGGGCTGGCCTGGGGAAGTTCTGCAGGGGGTGAGATCGCCTCTTGCTGCTCTTCTCCTGCTCCACCTGCCCGGGCTCCTTCAGGCCACTAAAGTCCTTCCCTGCCCCGAGGGACACTGGCCTGGGGCGGCTGCTCCTGAGGAAGCTGGGGGCCAGCCGCTCGATGAAGGACATCTTGCCCAAGGAGCTGCTGGTCTTGACGTGCTGCTCCTTGCTGCTGGCCATGTAGCTGCTCAGCCCCACGCCCGAGCGCTCCAGGGTGTTGGATTTGAAGGGCATTGGGCGGCCACCGGGCACCGACCGCTCGGTTGCCCCACAGGCTCTTTCGGGCTCCGCAGGGACAGGCAACGGCATCTCCCTTGGTTGGGGACTAGCGATGGGTTGAAGGTGGTTGCCGGGCTCCCTCCCGTCCTGTGAGAGTCCAAGCTTCTCCAGTGCCTCCCTCCGGGCTTTCTCCCTGTCCTTGTGGTCAGGGTGCCCTGGATTTGCCTTCTCAGCTGCGGTGTCACTGGCCAGGCCAGGCTGGGAGCCAGCTGGGGGTGGAGGGGGGGACTTCCCCTTCTGGCTGGGCTCGGGGCTGAGTGGCACCGGGCTGTTCTTGCTGGTTTTCAGGATGATATTTGGAGGCAGTTTGCGAGGTTTGGGGGCGGTTGGAGGCCCCCTCTTGGCGTCAGAGTCCTGGGGAGCCTCTTCCCACGAGGATTTCTCTGGCTGACCCCACGAGGTCCAAGCCTTGGTCTCCTTGGTCGTTTCCCTCTTGGCATCCGAGCGATGGCTGCGTGCCCACTCGTGGCTCACCGTGTCGTCGTGGAAAGGGGCTGGGGGCTGGATAATCAAAGATCCCAGGGACTTCACCATCTCCTGGGAGGATTTATCCAGCGGTGCTGGGTCCTGCGCTGGGTGGGCGGTTGCTCTGCTGTCAGAAGCTCCGTTTCCCACAGGGATGCCCCCTGGAAGACTGCAGTAGCTCGGGCTGGGAACTGCTGCTGGAGCTGAGCTGGAGAAGGCAGGGATGCTCTTCCCAGCCTTCTGTTCAGCTGCTGGGTGCTGGCCTGCGCCCTGAGGGGAAGCCCCATTTTCCAGATCTAGGCAAAGAGAGAGAGAGATGGAAGCAGGCACAGGGCATCCTGTTAGCAAAACACTCCTCCTCAGCTCCTGCTGAGCCAGTGCAGCCCTGGCAGAGCAGTCCCAGCCACAGAGCCTGCCCTGTCCCCAGCTGGGACACTGTCACTCTGAGAAAGTCCCTTCTACTGGAGCTGGTGGGGAGTGAGGAGCCTCATTCACCCCTCTCAGCCTGTCTGGAGCGTGAGCAAGGATGCTCTGCCCTGCAGATGCAAGCTGACCTTGCTCCCATCTCCCAGCAGCTCCTCCCTGGGGGAACTGGGAAGGTGCAGTTGGTGTCCAGCCTGCTGCTCTGCCTGCAGCCACTGCTCACCAGAGCGACCCACACCAGCTGCCTTGAGCTCCCCACCTGCATGAAACTGGGGCACCGCTCCTCCCCTGCCCTTGGGACTGCGCCCAGTGAGAAGATCCCTTTGCAAACAAGAGCTGGAGGACGGGTTTCCAGCCTACCCCGGGCACTGGAGTCTCTCCTACGCCACATCCCGGGCAGCTTGGAGGGCTCCACGTAGTCGGTGTCATCGGTGGAGACGCCGCTGTCTGCTTCAGCATCCAGGGAGCCGATGGTTTCTTCTAAGAACATCAAACACTCCTTCTCCTCCACAGACAGGTAGTCATAGCTGTTATCACTCTGGAAAAAGGAACCAAGCAGCAGAGCTAGGAGACAGGGGGTTATTACTGACAGCCCTGGCAGCTCCTGGCCACTGGCTGCTCAATAATTGGCACCTACAACTACAGAGACCCAGACAGCTGCCTCCAACCCCCCCTCCCCATGCACTCAGGGGCTGGTTTGTGTCACCCTGCTGGCAGCTTCAGGAGAGGGGTTGCTCTTAACTGTGAGGCTTGGCCTCCAGCTTCTTGAGAGATGAAAAGCAGGCTGCTCTGGCAGCTGGGGAGGAGTAGTGGATGGGTAACCTGGGGTGGGGAGAGCATCTGTGGCTGCAGCCACCCCCACATCATAAAGGCTGAGGGTTTATCTGCAGGTGCTGGTCCCTCGCCTTGCTCTCCCATCCCAACCCCAGCAAGATCCTTGTTGTGACCCCAGGATCCTGAGAGGTTTTCCCAGTGCAATTGCTAAACGACGAGGTGATCCCAGGAAACCAGTGCAGGCAGGGATGGGTGAGATCAGGGAGGATGCAGGGGCAGCTGTCCCAGGCTGAGTTGTTTTGCAAGGAGTCACCTTCCCAAACCCTCTCCCCTGCAACAGGTTTTTCCATCCCTCATGGCTTTCAGAGGGTTTGGTTGGGGTTTGCACTAGATCAGATGGAAAAGCTGTTGAGGATGGGGATCTGCGCTCCTATCAGTTACAGCCCCGCTCAGACAGGGTGTAATTAGTCCTTGGGAATGGGAGTTGGGAGACAAACAAACTCCTGTGGACACAGAGGGAAGAACTGCAGCCCTACCCCCACGGCCCAAACCCATCTCTGCCCTAACTAATCTCTTGTCAGTCGGGAGGAGGGTGGTAGCTGTCTCTGCGAGGTGACGGAACCAGTCTGACCCAGTTAACCAGCTGGGCTAATCCCTGGCTGGGCTGCTCCCGTGCTGCTGCATCATCTCGGGGCAAGGCAGAGCTGCCGGGCTCTCGGTACTCTGTCCCGGAGGAGACCCTGCAGGAGTGAAGGCTCCTGATGCTGCCACACGCGTGGCAGGACTGGAGATGTGAGAGTGCTGTGGGGCAGGGATTAGTCTGGACCTGATGCTTCCCAGAGCCTGGTGCTGTCCGAGGGGCTGCCCTAGCACCGACCAAAGCTGTTTCAAGCAGAGATCTGACCAGAATCCCTCCTCATCCACTGAGAGGGGGGAATTGAGCCCCTGCCATGCCTGGACTGGGTACTCTGGGGTTACTCACCCGCTGCGAGTGGTTGGAGGCTGTGCTGACCATGCTGTCGCAGCTGCCCGAGTTGCAGCCAGCCATCCCCAGCTCCTCCCTGGGCATAGCACGGGCTGCCGCGGCGTCCGGCGAGGGGAGCAGCGTCCTGGGTGAAGGGGAGAAAGGAGAGGCGTTGAGCTGCGAGAGCCTCCCCAGGATGATCCCAGGCTGCCAGGTGGAGCTGCTGGAAGGATGAATAGGAGACACAGGCTGGAGAAGGGTCTGCTGTGCTGTTTAAAAGGATCCTTGGAACTGCAGCTGCCCCCAGAAGAATTGGAAGTGGAGAAAGTTCCGGAGGTTAGCAATCACCTTGGAGGAGTGGTTGAGGTGGCTCCTGAGCGAAGGAAGAGGCTGGAAGCCCAGCTCAACCTCAGAGCTCAGCAGCAGCAGTCCCAGCCCAGCTCTGGCGTGCAGAACCTCTTCCCTCACCACACCCAGTGCTGCCAGCTACGCTGCTCTTGAACTCCTGAACATGCTGACCCGAAAGGCTGCTGTTTAGTCACAGTCATTCTCCCTCTCTCTCTCTGTCACAAGCTTCCTCCTGGCCAGGAGCTTCCCCTGCCACCATCCCATGGAGCTCTTGTGGCTGCAGGAGGTGCCTCAGGGCACAGAGGACTGTGTTTGGGCACTGTCTGCCAGGGCAGCACCCTCATGGGCACAGCCCAGGCCCTGACACTGGGGGGGACCCAGATGTGGTAGCAGCTGGTTGACCAACAGCACACCCATCCTGGGTGCTGGAGAGGCCACGTACACCCCTGGGGTGGGTGCTGCCCGTGGGGAGAGGCTGGCGATGAAGCCAATGCCTCCACAGAGTGGAGAGGAGAGGAGAACAGGGCTAACGGGAGCAGCCAAGCAACCCCCTCCCCGAGCACACACGGACCCACGCAAGAGGATTTGCTCATCGGCAGACAGAGGAGCCCTTTGTGCTGTAACCTGGCCCTGGCACAGCAACACACTGCTGCCTTTTTTCTTGTAGCAGGATCAGGGAGTTAGATCTTGCGATAAGAGAAGAGAACCGGCTGCTCATGGAGAGCGTCAGAGCCTGGAAGGCTTCCTCTGCACTTGGGATGCTCCACAAAAACCTGGTCTCAACCCCCCCCATGCCCTGACAGACCTGACCCTTCCACGCAGCAGGGGCTGGATGTGTTGGCCTCAGCTTTGCAGCATTTACTGCATCACTTACACTTGAGAAAGAGGTGGGTTTGGAGCAGCAAGTTGAATTCAGAGAACTTGATAGCCAGGGCTTCGAGCAGAGGCTCTGAGTCTGCAGGGCAGGGGAGGGTTAGGCTGCTGCCAGCTGCACCCGAATACTCGCACTGACTCCAAGCTGCAAGAGCCGACTGCTGGTTCGATGGGGATGGCTGCAATGCCCCTGATGCCTCCTCTGAGAGAGCAAAACCCCCCGGGGGAAGTGAAAGTGTTGCTCAACCCCAGTGCCCACAGCTGGACCGAGCCAGCGCCCGCTGCGCTGGGCAGACCCCAGCTCTAATTAGGGGTCTCCTCGCAGCTCCTCTCTTCAAGGCGATGCCCACTGGCAGCAGCCCACTGGCAGCACTAATTTGCTCTCAAGAAACACAAAGCAGCTGCCCAGGCTTTGGCTGCCACCGAGCACCAGCTCACGGGGAGGCAAAGTTCAGCCCTGGAGCTGCAGAGGATCTGTGCGGAAACAAGAGGCTCCTTTTCCTGCCCACTGGCTCTCTGATGCGATTAGGGCTCTGCCACGCTCACCCGACTGAGGAAAGGGGTACAAATTGGGGCTGGAGCCCCCCCCCTCCCTGGGTTTCGTGACTCAGAAGGGATTTCACAGTTCCTTCCCTCCGCTGCCTCTTTGGCCTCAAACCCGGGGCTGTGACACTCAAAAAGCTGGGGGGGGGTCGATGCTGTTTGTCTTCCCCCACTGAAAACCCCTTTGGATGAAGCTGGTTTCTACTTAAACTGAATCAACCGCAAGGGCTGTTCAGGCAGGAATCACAGCAGCTGCCTAACTGTCCTTCCCAGAGCACTCAAACACCAGAGAGGCGCTGGCTGCTAATTACTGCTAATTGCTGAGAGCAAGAGGCTACTTTCCTTCCAGCCCAGCGCTCCTGCAATCCCTCTCTCCCGGCTCTCCAGCGGGTTAGAGGACCTCGGGGTTCTGAGCTAAGGCAGAGCCCCCCACTCCCTGCTCAGAGAGCTCTAGTTCCCCCTCCTCAACCCGACGAAACGACCTCCTTTACCCGAGAGGAGAGCTGTGAATCTCACAGGAGCCCCCCCCATCAGGAGGATAGAGTCTGGAGCAGTCACCCCGGCTGAGGTGGCTGCTCCCCTGAGTTTTCCAGGGGTCCAGCCCAGCAGCTGCTGGTCCCCCCAGCTTCCCTCCCACCTCCCCTTTCCAACCACCTCATCCCCTCCTGTGACAGCTCCCGCACACCTGACCCTTCCGAAGCCCCCTCCCCGTCCCCAGGTACCCGCAGCCCAGCAGCAGGAGGACAGGAGGCGAAGGATGAGAAGCGAGAGGGATGGTTCAGCCCTTTGCCTTTGGGGTTGGCTTTTTTACCAGGACGGCCGGAGTTCCACGCTGCCCAAATTCTTGTCCGTGCCTATCCCAGGACGCCTGTGCTCTGCCGGGCTAACCAAACACAGCCGGGGTTACTCATTAACTCTCTGCCCCGGAGCAGATAAGGCTCGGGCTTAGGAGGGTGCTGCTGGATGAGCCCCCCCCTTCACCCCCCGACCCCTCACCTGCAGCCTGCTGCTCCGGGCAGAGCAAAATTCATCTTGCACCCGCTAAGAGCAGCTTTGCTCCGGGCTGGGCTGGGCTGAACCCCCCCTAAAGCCCCTTCATGCTGTAACCCAAAGCGGCTGGACCTCCCTCCGCACGCAGAGCTCTCCCGCAGCCCTGCCGGTGCGGTGGTGCGGGCAGAGGCGCTGGGAGCACCCTGTATCCGGGGAGGCTGCGGGCAGCTCTGCTCGGAACCACCCAGTTCACTCACTTCCCCACTTGGCTGCTGTTTGTTCTCTGCTGTCCTCGCCACGGGTTTCGCAGGAGACTCCCCTTAATCCGACATCCAGTTCTGCCGCATAGCTGCTCGCTGACACCGAGCAGCCCTAGCCCGAGCTCCTCTCGACCTGCTAATTAAACCCTTGGCTGGGTGTTTGCTCGCTGAGCTGCTCAAGGCATCACCCCCACAGCAGGTTTCTTCTCCTGGGGTGGGTTGGTGCCTGAGGGTTTCCCCCCCTGGCTCCTCCTCGGCTCTGAACGCACAAAGGGGTTGCTGGAGCAGGGGGGTACTTGCAGATCACTGAGGAGTTTGCAGAGACCACAAGTTTCCTGCCTGCTGCTCTACACTCCAGGGGGATGACTGTAACGATGGGCAAAACCAAAAGCCATTTCAGAAGGGAAACCTCACCACGGGCTTGATTTCGGTGCTAGGGGAGGCGATGCACAGCTCTGGAGCTGCTTCTGCGTGTCCTGCCCAGTCTGCCTCCCCTTCACCCCTCCTGGCATCGTTCCCTTCAAGCAGAGTCCCGCTGTAGGGTCATTCTCCTTCTTTCTAACGCTGGAAAGTCTTGTGCTGGGCAATTTGATGCCAAGTCCTAGAGCCTGGGGAAAGCTAAAGCCCCCGAGACACCCATCACATCCCCACCTCAGCTGCTCTCCTCATGCCAACACCTCCAGATCTACTGCTGGGGTGGTTCCTCAGCAGCATCCTCTGCTCTGAGGATGAGAAGACCATCTCTGCTGCCTTCCTCCAGGAGTGGGTCAGGAAGAGCCCAGTTAAGCTGTGTGCAGCACTGGGTGACACCAACCCACCTCTCCCCCATGCACACCTGATGCTGCAGAGGCAGCTGAAGACCTGCAGTGACTCTACCACCCTGATGTGGGGCTCTCCTGTTAAACTGCCAGCTCTTCTCTCTGCTAAACGAGGCCATGGCTCCCCTCCTCCAAAGCCCAGCCCTGTATCTGCTCTACGAGGTGCTTCTGGCTGAAGAACCACACAAACCCAGGCCAGAAACCCTGCGGCAAACTGTCAGAACCCATTGAGCTGCCAGATTCGTTCAGGCTTTGACAGCTCAGTGATGTTTTCTCCTCTCCCCTTTTTTTTTTCCACTGGAGGAAAGGCTGTGCTGCAACACGTTCCCCTCACGGCGAACAGGGAACTGGAAGCTCGGGTTATTTAAAGCCACGGGAGGATGGGGAGAAAGCAGCTGAGCCAGGAGGCTCCCACCAGCGTTGCTGAGCCCCAGCTGGGCCCGGTTAGGAAAGGGAACCTGTGCCTGGAGGAGCCAGCTCAGCAGCTCCTGGAAAGCCCAGCTCAGCAGTTCCTGGGAACCCCAGCCAGGCTGCAGCAGAGGTGAGGGACGCGAGCGCGTCGCGTTTGGAGCATTGCTGGGTGTGGGGTGAGCGCTTCTGGGGTGGTGCTGGCTCCTGCAGGGCTTGTAAACGGAGCCACGCTGGGTTCAGGGAGTTGCACTTCACTCTGAGCTGCTTTAAGGGAGAGAGCAAGGTGAGCTGGAAGCTGTTTTCTTATTGCATGTGTAAGCACACTGAAGGAGGAACCTCTCTGGGACCGGGCCAGGGTGTCCTGAGAGCGTGACTTAAACCTGGGCAATCAAACGGGTAGAGCTGGTTGCCTGCAGGGCTCTGTGTGGGTCAGGAAGGTGGTGTGATCCATTAGAATTCCAGACCAGTGCAGGTTGTAAGGGACCTCTGGACTGCAGTCTCTCGCTAGAGAAGATCCCACAGGAACACATTCCCAGTGCCTCAGCACTCTCACTGTAAAGAATTCCCAGTCAGGGAGCAGACAGGGTGCCCGGGGAGGCTGTGGCTGCTCCATCCCTGGCAGTGCCCAAGCGCAGGGTGAATGGAGCTGTGGGCACCCTGCTCTGGGGAGAGGTGTCACTGCCCAGGGCAGGGGGTTGGGGCAGCTCTGAGCTCCCTCCCAACCCAACCCATTCAACGATTCTACGAATGAGAGGAGCCCTGAGCTTCTCAAATACGCAGAGAGAACCTGTTCTCTTTCCACACTCCTCTTCCCCCAGCGGTTATAAACAGCCACAACCCCAAGTGTGATTTCACATCCACGGCACGCAGTGCATGCGAGCGGTCACACGATGCAAAGAAAACTACCCGGAGCTGTGGTGGAAGGTCCTTGGCGTGCTCACAGCCCCGCTGGCCTCACCCTCTGCACAAACAACAGCTCCCAGATGATTCAGCGCTGGCTCTGGAGGAAACGCATCCGAGCGGCGGCACCGGTACCTGCTGAGGGCTCTGGGGGACTGGAGGACGCTCGTTCCTCACGCCCAGTGGTGTGGTTATTGTGCTGGTGATGATGGAAACAGCGGGTGGTGAAGAGCTGGGAGCGTAGAGATGACTTCATCGGGCTGGGAGCTGAGCAAAGGGCTCTGTTTAGTGTCCTCTTTGTGCAGACAAGAGGTGGAGAGGTGAGGCTGCAGCGTGGTCACTGTGAACTCTGCACAGAAAACACTCTGGAGAGCAGCAGCTGAGAGCACAGAGCCGAGGGGCAGCAGCAGGGCACAGACCACACCGATTACATGTGTGTGCATCAGCCACCTTTACTGGGGCAGCGTCTTTGCCGTGCAGAGCACAGAGGGGGAAGCAGTACAGCAGCTGCTCTGCGCTGGCGATGCACAGACCCGCGGATCACAGGAGAAACTGAAGCTTCTGGGAGCTTTAGGCTGTGCTGCTCGCTCGGCGCTGCCACTGCCGACCGTCCTTGCTCAACGTGTGACGCAGGAGAAGCCTCTGAAGTGCTGCTGCAAGGCTGAGATGTGGATCTGCTCAGGCAGTAGGAGCTGTCTGTGAAAGGCCCTGTCGGGCTCTTCCTTAATTAAAGAAGGAATTTAATCCTAGTGGGAAAGGCCAAGGAAACCTGGACTCTTTATTTAACTGGAGACCCAGAACCGCAGTGCTCAGCGCAAGAGCAGCGATGCCCCAGCTGTTCTGTAGCACAGAGGGGCTGTTCAGCCACCGACCCCTGTGCGAGGAACTGAATTATCCTCACACATTTGTCTGGGGACAGCAGGAAAGGAAAGGACACGACCTCTGACTCTGCACCTGCATCCCACATCAGCTCTGCTCTCGGGACTGGGACCACGAGGGTGTTTTCGGGACAGCTGTAGGTGAACGCTGCTTGAAAAGGTTCTGAAGAAACCAATCCCCCGCAACAACTTCTACCAGAGAAAGGCAGTTGGGCTGTAAACGTGGCCACCTCCTGCTTCTTCAATGCTGGGGAGAGGAGCTGTGTGCAAGGGGAATCCTGTAAGGTTTTCAAATCACAGCTCTACAGGTCACTTGTTTGCCACAGTACAAGGACATTGAGGGGCCAGAGAAGGGTAACGAGGCTGGGGAGAGGGCTGGAGAACAGGCCCTGTGAGGAGCTGCTGAGGGAGCTGGGGTTGTTCAGCCTAGAGAAGAGGAGGCTGAGAGGAGACCTCAGTGCTCTCTGCAGCTCCCTCACAGGAGGTTGGAGTGAGGCTGCTGCTGGGCTCTTCTCCCCAGCTCCTGATGCTAGGACGAGGGGCAGTGGCCTCAAGCTGGGTCAGGGGAGGGTGAGATTGGATCTGAGGGAGAAGCTCTCTCCTGAGAGAGAGCTGGGCACTGGACCAGGCTGCACAGGGAGGGGGTGGAGTCCCCATCCCTGGAGGGGTTTAAAAACCGAGTAGCCAGAGCCCTTGAGGCCATGGTTGGAGGAGCTGGCTGGGCTTGGTGATCCTGAAGCTCCTTTCCAGCCAGGGGGATTCTGTGTTTTGGAAGAGCTGCTCTGTGTGTAGCAGGATCAGTGCTTCCAGAGATGAACTTTCAGCGGTTCAGGTGATTTTTTTTAAGCAAAGAGGGTTTATTATTTTCTAGGCAACAGAAGAAAACAGCAAGCAGTGCTATCGACACATCCCCCTCGAACAGAGCCGATTACTCTGATAGCAAGTGTCCAATGCAAACAAGATGTAGCAAAGCCAAACACTCTGGATTAAATAAAACTAAGTTTAAAAATACTGCAACTGAGAAATCACCCCCAAACCCACGTCCCACGCACTCGCCGAAAGCCATCCAGGATACAAAGCTAAAATCTAAGTGGTGCTCCCCAAAGTCAACGCAGCTGCAGACACAAAGGTGCCTCCTGCACTCCTGCTCCAAGCCCTCCCAACGACAGGCAGCTCGTACCCCTCTCTGAGGTAGGTTTTGTGTCCATTGCAGGGATGGCGAACGGTGAGGATCAGCTCCCCGGCTGAGGCGCCTTGGTGCGACAGCCCAGAGCACAACTGAGCGCTGACAGTCTCTTGGTCTCATTCCCAGACAGTGTTTCATCTCAAGTAGTTATAACACAGTGTCATCTCCAGGTTCCTTTGACCTGTCAGGTTAATTCTTTAGGTTTCAAAGCTTCTAGAGGGCTGGGTTGCATCATTGTTGGGGTTTTGTTTCTTCTATTTCCTAATGAGAGGCTAAAAGCAAAGCGGGGTTCAACACTGGCAGCTAAGTGGGTGTCTAGAGGGATCTCCCAACAGTGCTAATCTCTACTTTAATACTGAATTCAAAAGAAACCTGGTCCATAGTGCTCTCGGTGATCTGTTCTCTATACTCAATCATTCCTGCTTCCATCCAGCAAAGCACTTAGGTCATTATGTTCCTTCCTCAACAAGGCCTTCCTGTGTTTCAAAGGCCAAATGGGAGAGCTCAGCAAAACGTGTGTGTAATGGGACAGAAGACCTTGCTGCTCCGGGACTGTGGCCGGAGGCCTTTAACCAACAGAGGCCTTTAAAACCAGGTCTTGGGCTCCACTTGGAGCGCAGGTTTAATCCTGCCTCGGTCCGGAGACGCGCGGTCTCGCTCCCCATCTGTCCAAGTGCAAGGAAGGTAACTCAGAGCAGTAAGAGAGGAAGAAAGAGCAGGCTAAGAAGCCTTTAAAACTCAGTAAAACAAGTTTGCGTGGCAGGCATTGCAAATGAAACCCCAAAAGCTTAAATTAAAATCCCCTTCAGTAAAATGCACCTGTACAGCACCTTTGCAAAGACCTCAAAAGCACTTGCTGTTAAACCTCACAACCCCGCTGCGAGGTAAGGTTAGGTTAAACCAATCTCAGCTTCCCTGATTCTGAACAGTACGAGAAGTAGGGCAGTTCACACGGCTTCTTTGGAGAACGAAACTGCACCCTTCATTAGCAGAATTAAAGTCTTGCTGCTTGCACAGTCACCGGTGACAAACCAAGCACAGTAAGGCAGAATGCAGATGAGGACACTGGGGGCCTCCCTTGTGGGTGAGCACTCTGTCCTGGGGAGGGGGAGGGCAAGGGTGCTGCTTTTCACGGGGTAATGAGTGAGAACTGTACCTTAAAGTGCTCGTTTACAGTGTTTGGAAGCGGGTACAGCTTAGGAACGCTGCGGCCTGTGAGGTCGCTGTGGCCTGCGAGGTGGGTTCTACCTAAGACAAATCTGCTTCCAGGGATTGAACCGATGCAAATGAAGTCACTCCCTAAGGACTGCGCTTCCCTCTTGCCAGAAGTTCAGATCATGAAGAAGAATCCCAGGTATTTCAAGCCACATTCCTATGTTCTGATGCAGTGTAAACACTGGGGTAGGGTTGGGGGGGAGAGGGAAGGGGGATTTGATCGTTATTTTTCAAGCAACTAAAAGCTACCTATGGAGGATTAATAAGTTTCTTCATCACTTAACCACCTACTCATGAATTTCAAGGCTATCTTAAAGCTTAGAGGCCACTTCTTTCTCTAAAGCCATCACTTCACACAACAATACAGTCTAAATCTGATGGCAGCACCTTACAGGGCAGCTCTGCAGACAAACTGAGACGAAGGAGAGCTCTCTCCTGCCAGCGTCTAGGCAGAGTCTAACTCTGAGGGTAAGTAACGCTGGCAGGTTTGTTTCCCAAACCTTTAGATTAACTTAATTACCCTGAAAACATCACTCAGAGAGATTCATTTGGCAACTCAGAGGCTGGATGTTAAACGAGCCTGGTGCCGTGTGTCTGCTCACATGACAAATCTGCTGCCCCTTTGCACCCCCTGCCCAAGTCCTAGAAATCAGCATGCGAGACCTACTGCAAACCTGCTGGAAAAGACACCGAACCCCGACAAACCCCCGTGTCTTGGCCACCTTTAAGTTCCTAATACGCTTTTCAAGCTTTGTGAAGGGAATTTGATGATTACATACAGCTTATCTGGAAACCCAGAATCTGATTCTGGATCGGTGAGGTAGTCGATGTCACCATCCTCATGCAGGCATCACACTTCTCCGAAGTTGGTGTGGCCGGTCTCCTTGGCATGGTCTCTGGCTTCCAGCTGACCAGTCAGTCCCTTCTGACACACCATGCACCTCAGCGTGAAGTGATTCACATCGGTAAACTGCCTCTTCCGCCTGGCTTCGTCCGCCAGCTCCAACGCTTGTGCCAAGACAACGTCGTCGGCGCTGGAGAAAATGGTCTGGGGGGGAACGTCCGAGTCAGGGATTCTGCGCTCCAGAGGGTCGTAGTGAATCCCATCGTAAATTAAAAGCACCCGCTTCGTGTAACCGGCGTCTTCCCCAAAGCGGTCGATCCGGACCGTCTGGGTGTCCACCACGCAGATCTCACACTGGTAAAACTTGGATAAAATGGACACTTCGATGGCTCCTCCCCAAGTCTCTTCTTTTCTGATCCAGTCACAGTACTCCCTGTTGGTTTTCCCTAGCACTGCCTCACAGTAAGCCTCGGGATCGCTCGCTACTATCTGGGCTATGAGGCTGCGCATCTCTGGGGCACAACCCGGGTCGTAAACGCCGCCCTCCACCACGTAGTACACACTGGTGAAGAGACAGGAGTTGTCTGCTGGCACAACCCTCCTTGCCAGCACAGGCACCGCTTCCCTGACCGAGTTTGGCATGGTTCTCTTTGCAACTACAGGCGATTCAGTCTTGAGTTTGGACGTGTCCTCTTCCACTATGAGAGTGTCGCCTGGCAAACACAGAAGGAGGAATTGATAGAGACAACAGGCAGAAGCAAAAGATGCTGCTACTCCTAAAAAAGAAGGATGTGGCTGTGTTGGGATTCTCCCCCTCTATTCCGCTCTCGTAAGAACCCCCCTGGAGTTGTGTGTTCAGCTCTCGAGTCCTCAATACAAAGACATGGAGCTGCTGCAGCGGGTCCAGAGGAGTCCACAAGGGTGATCAGAGGGCCAAATGAGTTAGGGCTGTTCAACCCAGAGAAGAAAAGGCTCAGGGGAGACCTACCAGCAGCTTCCAGTGCTTAAAGGGGCTGCAAGAAAGCTGGAGAGGGACTCTGGTGCTGGGACAAAGGGGATGGGTTCTATCTCAAAGATGGGAGACTAAGCTGAGATCTGAAGCAGAAATCTCTCCCTGACAGGGGGCTAAGGCCCTTGAACAGGTTGCTTAGGAAGGCTGTGGCTGCTCCATCCCTGGCAGTGTTCAAGGCCAGGTTGGCTGGGGCTCTGGGCACCCTGGTCTGGCGAGAGGTATCTCTCCCCATGGCAGGGGGTTGGCACTGGGTAAGCTCTGAGCTCCCTCGAAACCCAACCCAGTCTGGGATTCGACGATTATTAAGGATCGTTTTCCCCAGCAGCCGAATACCCCGATGGGAACAGCTCAGAGGAGCAGCCGGTACCACCACACCCCCCGACCCAGAGAACTCACCTGGTGTGTCCTGGCCCCAACAGCCCCGAGCCTTTACCTCCGGACCCCCGAGACACAGCCAAACACCCACCGGCGCTACCGGCGAGCAGGAAGCGCTTCCGAGAGTGCTGACAGGGAGGTGGAACCGGCCCAACAGCCGCAGCCTCCTTTAATTA
>VZRI01014201.1:286212-296799 GCA_013397515.1 Upupa epops | reverse complement strand
TCATTGCCTGTTGAATTCCTACCGAGACCTCGGTGCTGTTCTTGGATTGCAGGCACCAACCCAAACCGATTTAGACTCTTGCTTTAAACCATTACACGTGGTCTCCCACAGGTGTTCATATAAACTCAGACATGAGCTAGACATGATTGCAAATAGAAAAAAAGTGTCAGAGAACCAAACCGTGAGAGCTCTAGGCAGCTTTTTCTTTGTGAAAGGCATGTGATGATCTTCTCAATTGCAGCTAAAACTATAACTGTCTTCTGCAGATAGTCAGAGAGAATATGAATGTGTGAGGGGATATAGGGAATGCTCCACAGAAGCCAGCAAATGTGGTAAGCTACACAGATATTGGAATTCTGATTACACTTTTGTGGGATTATTTTCTGACAGACCCAGATTAATCTTTAAAGCTCATGGACTCTTGTCAAATGTGGTCTCTTAAAACAACAGAGACACTAAAAATCATAGCTTCGCTGCCTTGGTCAGAGAGAAGAGCTTTTAGCAATAGTCTGGATCAAGTAACCATGACAAAATGGTCAGATATAGCTGTGCATTAAGGCGTAAATGTATGTGAAACAAAGCATCTTAGGAAGCATAATTGGTACCAAGGACTCAATTAGATCATCACAATGAACTTTAGACACTCCAAGCCTTATCAAAAAGAAGTTATCTTTTAAGGATGAGATTTTTGCCTTAGATCCTCTCTTCAAAGGAGTTGGTACAGTAGGAGTTGGCCGTATGCTGACATTTCTGTTGTTTTAGTTTTTAGTGTTGCTCAGAAGCTCTACACTGATCATAACCTAATTGTGTTCATATCTACAGGACATTCTCTTCTTTGACTGGGAACTCAGTGGATGCATAGGCAATTCAATACTGAGGGCAACTTGATTTTATGCACCACAGAATGGCTGGAAAATAACCAGCCAAACTGCAACTCTCTATTCAGCCAAAATCTCCCTGTACCATTCCCCTCTCTATAGAATTTTCCTCTCACTAAAATATTTTCCCATCTAGACGTGTGCAATTCCCACGTGCAACTCCCAGTGCTGTCAAAATGTGCCAGGCACATCAGTGCTGAGCTGATCAGTCGGGAGAGCCAATTCCAAAGGTCAGGCTTCTTTATTTCATACCTAACGCTGCTGATGTGGCTGATCAGTTCAAGGATATGTACAGAAAAGAGACAGAGAAGAATGGCTTCTTGGGGAATTCAAGAACTGACTTGTAGACAGCAAATTGTCCAGATAAAGCAAGTAAGTTTGTTAGCACTTGGTATGTCATGTGCAGGTTGCTTTATAGCTTCTGAAGCAAAACATTAAAACTCACAGGTTTGGGGAGTTTTCTGTTTTGGGTTTTTTTAGATTTTTGGAGGTTTGCTTTTTTCTTTCCTTTTTTTTGTCTTTTTTTTTTTTTTTTAATGTTTTATGACAGAATCTAAACGTATTATTATATGAACTCTCTTAGGGGTCCTGTAGGTTGCATACATTAATTAAGCCTTCACTGCTTGTGTGGGACATTACTGCAAAACAATGGTGTGACAGTACACAGGTGTAGGATTCCACAGAATTAGAGAGTTTTGAGATCCAGAAAAGCAGTAAAGAATGTGGTCAGTAGGTCAAGGAGTTTCTCCTCCTCTTTTAATCTGCCCTGGAATACTGTGTCAAGTTCTGGTCTCCCCAGTCCAAAAAGGACAAGGTACTACTGGAGGGAGCTCAGTGAGGAGCCACTAAGATGATCAGAGGGCTGGTAGCATCTGACTTATGAGAAAAGTTCAAGAGAGCTGGGTATGTTTAGCCCACGAGAAAACTGAGGGTTGATCTGATCAATGCTTACAAATGTCACAAGGATGTGTCCTAACTCTTCTTGGTGGCACCTGGAGACAGGACAAGGGTCAGTGGTCACAAAATATAGAAGTTCCACCTAAGCATAAGGAAAAGCTTTTTTATGATGAAAGTAACAAATCCTTGGAACAGGCTGCCCAGAGAGGTAGTAGATTCTCTTTCTCTGGAGACTCTAGGAACCCCTTGGATGTGTTCCTGTGCAACTTCCCTAGGTGATCTTGCTCTAGGAGGGGGGTTGGATTCACCATTCTGTGATTCAGTGGTTGTGTGATTCTGTGACGAACCCTAACAAACCATGCAAAGGAGGTGAACAAGCTGCTTGCCTAACCCCTTCACTTGTTGGTAGGACACAACCAAAACAGACTATCATTAACTCCAGATACAGGGATATTGTATGGAACAGGTCTCAAACAGTGTAGGAGATTTCATGTATTCAATAGTTCTACAGGAGTAGTGAGAATTTTGCCTCAGGTGGTACCCTCAGGAGTTTTCAAACTAAAGGAGTGTTTTTGACCCTATTCTCAACCACAGGCTCTCAGGTTTGCCATAGTGCTCTTATCATTAGTCCAGCCCTTTAGCTGCCATTTGAACTAAGCGTACAAATCCAAGATATGTGAATCATTATTCTTAATTTTTTTTTAAGATGCTGACTTTCTGATCCCTTCTGAGCAGCACTAGATATACATTTTCTATGCTGAATTTCCACGGCTTATATACATCCTATAAGATAAATTTTCTGTCTCAGGGTTCAGCAAAGACAAAGGCAAAGAGAATAAAAAATGAAAAAAAAAAAGAAACCAAAACCAAACATATATATAAATGTTGGCATAGTGAAATTCTCTTCTTTTACATACAATATTCTTCTCTTTTCATGTTTCCTAACCTTCTGCATGTTACACTTGCCTATTTTGCACAGTGCAAATATGTAGTAAAATGTACAGCTCGTAATACATTTTCCATTGGGAAGATGACAAATAAATGCATGAATTAACCTATATGTGAACTTCTGTCTCAGGGGTTTAACAGAACTTTTGAAAAGTGACAATCTGAAGTTTTTCAAGTTGTCTTTGTACAACCTGTAGGAGAATCCAAGCACAGCTCTGTGTGTGTGTGTCTGTGCCATAGAATCTATTGCCAGCCTGTCTCCTTGAAAGTGTAGAGATGGGTGGGGAGTTTCACAGATTTTTCTTGTCATCCAAAAGCAAGACCTTATGAATTTAAAATTGTCAGTGTTACAGAGTATTCCTTTGGTCCTCAGTACCAATCTGTAGAGTCATCCTCTACTTTATTTCACATTAATTTTCCATACAGACTTTTCTCTGTGTTTTGTACTCTTCCATCTTTGAGTCTTCAATCATATTTAATCATTACATCCAAACAGAGAAACCAGCTAACAAATCCAAGACCTCTGAGTGCTCACAATCTTTGTCATTACAAAAAAAAAGCAAAACCAAAACCTTAAAATATCACAACCTTTCTTTTTTTATATTTCTTTCAATTAATTTACCTTTAAACTAGAAATGCAACCAAAGATAGTTTGCATCTTGTGACCAGAAAAGTAGAAAAACCACATTTTTTTTCCACCTGGTCTTAAGGGTCTTGATACGCTGTCTTATAACTCTACTTTCCCAGTCTTTAATACTCTTGGAAGAAGTTGAAGACATTCTTTTGACATCCACACACTTACTGCCTTCCTTTTAGCCACTGAAATCATAAAGTGGAGGAAAAACACAATAAAAAAATCCCAAGCCCCAGACACACACTGACATTGAGACACAAGCTATGCTACCAAGCCATATACTATATGACACATGAAAGGTCTGGACAATAGTGTATAGACAAGGTCAGGTTGGGTTTTTATGGAAGAAGTTAATTACAAATGAGAGAAAAAGTCCTTAGAGTCTCTCTAACTGTGGAGGATTTTCTGTTCCCTTGTCAGAGAGTTTAGCAGAGTTTTCTGCCTTTACCTGTCTTATCATATTACTTGACGCTGAACTACAGCTGTGCTCTGAAAAACAGCATTTAACTTCTGCAGATCTCAGCCTATGCAAGGCAGCTTCCTCTCTGCCATCCTCAGAAAACCTGGTACCTGCCGTTGCTCTCTGTGTAGCTCAGCTGTTGTCAGGTATAACAAATGTGTGAATGTGCCAATAGTCCGCATTTTTGATCCATGCACTATGTCCCTCTTGCACCTGACATCAAATAGAAGTCATGATGCTTTACTAAGGGAAAGAACGATGGTTTGCTGCCAGCACATCAGTGTTCTCTAGTTTCTTCGTGCTTGCTCACTTAGTGTAGTCAATACTAAGGGTCTTCCAGAGCCTCCTTCTCTGATAATAATACCTGATGTTTCATGACTGCTTTGTATGCCTGAGAATTAAGAAGATCACACAGGAAGATATAGGAAAAGGTTTTGCATTTTAGCAGGTTTGGTTATGAAAATATACTTCCTAACGCATGGAAAGAAATACTGTCTAGCCTATCTAGTATAGAATCACAGAATAATTTAGGTTGGAAAAGATCCTTAAGAGCATTGAGTCCAACCATAAACCTTGCATTATCAAGTTCACCACTAAAACATATCCCCAAGCACCATGTCTGTTAAATACCTCCAGGGATGGTGATGCAACAGCCTCCCTGGGCATCCTGTTCCAAGGGCTATCTATCCTTTTGGTGAAGAAATTTTTTTCTGATGCCTAACATAAACTTCTCCTGGCACAACCTGAGGAAGTTTCCTCTCATCCTGTCTCTTCAGTAAAATAGACCAATGTCCACCTCACTAGAACATTCTTCCAGGTAATTGTAGAGAGCATTAAGAGTGATACATCAAGACTTGCAGATCATAAGTGTGTCTGAGAAGAAGGTCCTGCATTATGTGTCCCGTGTCAGTACTCACCTGGAAAGTGTTTCTATTTTCTGGTTTCTACCAAAACACTATGTAGCTGGAAACAAAACCTCAGATGATGATATTTTTTCTTAGTCTCCAGCATCCTGCTATCTCAAAAATAAGAAGAAGTGTGAATAATGAGGAAGGAATTAAGGTTGAAATTCAGAGCAGAAAGAAGAGCCTAGAGTTTTTAAATTACATACATGCAACACCATAGCCAGCCTGAGGGTCCTGAACCAACCAGGAAACTTAAAAATTCAGATATCTCCCTTGTGTGAATATCTCCTCTGTGGTCTGGAATTGCATAAGCTAACCACCACCACCTAGATTTTCCTTTCAACCCAGTTTGACTCAAAAACTGAGACTAGACTCAAAAACTGATGTCTTTGTCATGTCATGGCACAGCAAATGAGCAAGTGTAAGAAAAATAACTCATAGTAAAATAAATCCAACTATTTTAGCAAAAAAACAAGTAAAACACCTGCCTCTTCTATTTCCTGACATTATGCTTTTTAACTTCTGACAATATCTTTCCCTTTCAGACAACCCAAGCATTCTCCAAATGGACTATCACAACAGAGAGGTTCAGCTCAGAGACACTGCAGTGACTATAGTAGACTAAATTATTTATGGACAAAGATGCTTTGCTGACACATCAATTTCTGAATGACTACTTCTGCATAGATTCATAGAATGGTTTAGGTTGGAAGGGACCTCAAAGATTATCTAGTTCCAACCTCCCTGCCATGAGCAGGGACACCCTCACTAGACCAGGGTGCTCAAGGTCCCAGCCAATCTAGCCTTGAACACTTCCAGGGAGGGGGCAGCTACAACCTCCCTGGGCAACTTGTTCCAGTGTCTCAGCACCCTCATTGTGAAGAACTTCCTTCTGGCTTCCAGTCCAAACCTACACTCTTCTAGCTTGAAACCATTACCCCTGGTCCTACAGTTACAAGCCCTTGCAAACAGCCCCTCACCAACTTTCCTGTATACCACTTTCAGGTACTGGAAGGTCTACTTCGTTTCACCATTTACATACTTCACATTACCTCATCAGTCCCTTTCGATGCACAACTCTTTTGCTCAGGGAATAAAATAAAGGAACAATACCTAGTCAAACAAAATTACCAAAAAAATGGTAGAAATCTGTTATTACACATATCCTCAGTGATAGCAGCTTCAGTTTGTGGTATATAAATGCATGTTTTGTCTTGTCCTGTATTACATGTGTAAATGTCTTACAAAGCTGGCGATATCTGTGCTGTGCTCTTGTAGCCTCTGCTTCTATGCATCATCTACACTTGCTGGTGCTCTGCTTTACTATGTACTGTCTGGAGAAGCTGTTGATGTGTTTGATTAAATCAACATTATTTTCTTTCCACAGACTCAAGAAAAAGATCTTCAACTGTCTATTTCTTTACTTGAATTGTTTGCTGTGTGTTAGATCTAGCTAAAAAAATCTTACTCCTTCTGCTTTGTTTCTCATGAAGCAGAATGACAGAGGAGAAAAGCAATGCTAAGCTTAGGAACTAGATGGGAGGGGGAAGAGGGAAGAGAAAGAAAGGAAGAAAAAAAAATAAAAATAAAGCCTCAGGAGTCCAGCAGTCCAGGACTTTCTGGTTTTGATGCTGAATAACTGGGAAAATACAGAAATCAGTAGTGGAAACAGAGAAAGGAGCTTTGAAGCAGGACTGTGTTTCTGAACAGGTAACAAGCTTTTACTGCATGAAAAAAAGGACGTTGCCATAGGGGTTGAAAAGAACCTGGACTCATCAAATGTGCTGGTTTGACAGTTTTGAAAGCTTCCTTGTGCCAACCCTGTCAAGCTGGAGCAGGAGCAGAGGAATAGGCAAAGCTTGTGAGCTGCTAGTTAATACACTCGCGTTCAGAGTCCCGCATGGCAATTTCAGATTGTCCCTCCTTAGATGTTTTGCATCAGGGTTTTGCTGCCTAAATTCTTTCTTTTCTGATCTCTGTGACCTACACATGTACCTCTTTCCTCTCGAGGCTGACATGATCACGGGCTGAAGCAAGTAAGAGCTGCCCAGCTCTGAGGAGGGAAATTATGTCTGTAGCTACTGCAGACTGAATGTTAAAATAAGATGATACGATAAGATAAAGTCTGATTAGTGACCAGTTAGAAATAATTAGCACTAAAGATGCAACATGGTACCACCAGCACCAGACTACTCTCTGAATGATCCAAACAATTTGCCCTGATTAGAAATACCAGTAATATGATATTTTCAGAACAGCATCTCACCTTCGCTTTTATTCATGAGATGTGTATCTCCAAGACAGGGATATGTAGAGCGAGCAGCAAATAAGCAAGAGTTTGCATTGTGACCATTGCAGCTGAGAGTCATCTGAGAATTAAGAGCTCCGAGTCCTCTCCCTGCCACTAATATGTCATTTTTGCCATTTTCAAGTCCTTTTTTTTTTTTTTTTTGGAAACAGCATCACATATGAATTTAAAGAATAAAGGATATAGATGGAAAATCAAATTTAGACTTTGAGGCTCTTCCTCAAACTAAATAATCCCTTCCTAGCAGTTATTGATTTGCAGAACTCCTGTCAGGACAATTGTCAGTGGCTGTTTGTTGTGTTGTGGGCCATTTCCAACTCTTGGACAAATACCTGCAAGTGTACAGCAGGAATTGCAGCTCAGCAACTCGCTTCTGCCCATCAGGCATTCATTGTCTGAGCTGTTCCCACTGAATCAGCCTATCTTCATCTCCTATGGGGAAAGGATATTCAGTCAGCTGGACTATGCTGAATGAACAGATATGATAACAAAATATTTGTACTCTGGGACAAAAGTGATCTTTTTATGTCCTAGTGTTCAAACTAAATGAGAAATAGGGAGCACAGCTCTGACAGAGTAAGTGCCACTATGATGCTTGCACCATTATGACAGTAACTGTACTGCTGTATTAGTACCACTGTCAGAAATTGCTTCACAGTACTTGAACCACATACCCTGTAGTCCTTACAGGGATGTCTGACTACAATACTTCACAAAAAGTAAGCAAATGCTATTGCTGCTGTCATAATTTCCCAGGCAGTAATTTGTATTAAGAAACATTGCTATTAAGTATTAAACAACAAGACAGCAACACTGAGCATAATAGGACACTGTATTGTTCCATTCAGTATTACTTACAGAGGTTACTTATAGATATTAGGGTAAGGCTGGGATCCAGGACTTTTAATTGACTCTTCATTATGTTACTGATCTATTAGTCTTCATTGGCTCATTTACAAACTGACCACAGTCCTTCCCTAACATGTCCCACGGTACAGTGATGATTTAATGGACATCTGTGCTGTGTTCTGGATTACTTTTCTGAGAGACACTCTGAGGTGGATGTGTAGATGTATCAGATCTAAGTTATGCGCTTGTATCCAAGTTTGAACTCACATTTATCGAAGATCTGATCATTTATCTTTTCACAATCAGCTGACAGAGATCTCTGCATTCAAAGTTGACATAACAAGGTCTGAATCATCTTCTGGAAGCCCTTGTTTTTCTTTATGTAACACAAGGAGAGACTGATAACATTTGTTTTTAACTTCCCGAGAAGTGACTAAATCTAAGTGGGATGTGTCATGGGAATAGGAAATATATCTGGAACAGGTTGCCCAGAGAGGAAGTGGAGTAACCATCTCTAAAGAAAACCAAAACCTTCCTGGATATGTTCCTAGCAACTTCTGTAGGTGATACTGTTCTAGAAAGGGTAAGTCTAGATGGGCTTCAGAGATCCTTTCCAATCTCCACCATCCCTTGATTGCATGATTCCATGATTCTAAGATTCTATGATTCTGTGATTCTATGATGCAATGAAAAAAACTGTCATAGCAAAGTGCTGACTTCCAAGAAATGTTTGAAAACAGAGATGCTTTATGGCTTGACTTACAAAGAAATTACCGTTCAGGATATTTGTTTCTAAATTGAATTGAATATTTAGTATAAAATATTTGTTGTGGTTTAAACCCAGCTGGCGATTAAGCCCCACGCAGCTGTTTGCTCACTCTCCAACAGTGAGTAAAATTGAGAAAACTCATAAATTGAGGTAAAGAAAGTTTAATAAGTAAAGGAAAACCTCCACACACAAGGAAAGCAAAAGCAGGATTTCATTGACCACTTTCCACCAGCAGGCAGGTGTTACCATCTCCAGGATAGCTGAGACACTAATTATGCCTAATAGTCACCTGGGGAGACAAACTCCATCACTCCAAACATCCCTCCCTCCCTTTTTCTCCCGATAACTTAATAGTCTGACCGTGACATCACTCGGTGTGGAATATCCCCTTGGATTGTTGGGGTCAGGTGTCACAGACATGTCCCCTCTCTGCGTCTTGAGCACAATTACAATATGGGGGAAATTAAGTGCTTAAATGGAACACAAATAAATAATTTATCCATATAAATATAGAACGGTGAAATAATTACTGATAAAGTCCTTACTGGGATTGTAGCTGTCATTAAAAACCCACCACTTTCAAATATCATCACTTTTTGACAAAACCATTTCCTGAAAGAGGGAAAAAATGATTAAAAACTTCAATTCACAAAGTGACTTTTATTTTGACAATAAATAACATACAAGTCACATTGTAAAATGAGACCCTTAATCATTTTCTGCCATGTTATTTGTCAAAATACAGACAGGAAAAAATGATCACTCATAAATAAAAGGTAACTTTCTTTTGCCATTTGCAGGGTGGGGGAGTAAATGCAGTGCTTGTTGAAGTTCTTAGTGGAGAAGGAGAAGGAAATAAATGGCTGAAGTTTGGAGAGGAAGAGAACAGCTCCGATAAACTCTGTCTGATCATCATACTGAGTAATCAAAAAGTCACTCTTTTTTGGAACTACAGGTGAAAACTATTTTTATTAGAATGCTATCACTGAAAGCTTTAAAAGCATTAAAGATGGAAGATGCTGTTCAAAGGCATTCCCTAATTGTCCATTATGTATAATCTCAGCTGAATTTGTTAATTGGTTTTCCTAATATCATTGTCCAAACAACATTTCAGGCAAGATGAAGTCACATGCTTTTGCATGAACTCAGGAGAAAAAAAAAGAGTGTACCAACTTTGGGCAGGTGACTCAGGAAGCGATTGAGGATATTGTAAGGTTATGTAGAAGGAAAATTACAGAAGCAAAAGCTCAGTTAGAACTTAATCTGTCCAAATCTGTTAAGGTTAATAAAAAGTGCTTTTATAAAGACATTAATAACAAAGGGATGGCCAGGGAAAATCTCCACTCTGTATTGGATGAAGCAGGGAACATGGTAACTGAAGACAGGGAAAAGGCTGAGGTACCTTGGTCTAGGTGACCTGCTGAGGCAGGGGGGTTGGACTAGATGATCTTTCGAGGTCCTTTCCGATCCCTAATGATTCTATGATTCTATTATTCTTTGCTTCAGTCTTTAACAAAAACCTTGGCCATCCTCAGGATAACTCAGTTACTGAGTTAGTACACAGGGAAGGGGAATAGAATACCACTCCAGGAGCAAGTAGCACCCTGCTGTGCCACTTGGATCCTAACAAGTCTAAGGGTACAGACGGGATTGATCCCAGCGTGCTTAAGATGTTGGTGCAAGAGCTAGCTAAGCAACTTTCCAACATTTATCACTGGTCCTGGATAACTGGGGAGATTCCAGATGACAGGAGGTTGGCCGATGTGTGCTCATCCACAGGAAGGGCCAGGAGGAGGATCCAGTGAACTTTATGCCTGTCAGCCTGATCTCAGTGCCTGGCAGTGTTATGGAGCAGATCATCCTGAGTACCATCGAGTGGCAGGTACAAGGCAATGAGGGGATCAGGCACAGCCAGCATGGGCTTAGGAAAGGAAGGTCC